>VMDO01009273.1:0-35396 GCA_007922755.1 Pedetes capensis | reverse complement strand
AGCCAATCAAGTTTAGACATGGATAAACAAAGATTTGTTGGTGGTAGGTGACATTGGGTCTGACTCACAGTGACCCTCATAGGGTTTTCAATGGCTGATTGTTTGGGGCTTGTTTCAGGAGTGGACTGTCATGTTCTTCTCCCATTTTTGCAGGGATCGAACCTGGGTCCTTAGAAAGTATGGAGCGGCACTCTACCAACTGAGCTAAACCCCAGCCCAAACAAAGATAAACATAAGGAAAAGCAACTTTAATATATTCAAAGTAAAACAAAGAAAACGGATATGTTCATTTTTTCTTGTCTATTGTAAATTTTGTAGGATTCCAGTGTTTGGCATAAACCTCAGAGAAAAATATACCCCACTCCTGTGAAAGGGTTGTCTTTGGAAACTGCACTCTGTCTGTCTACTTAAGGGAGCCTACAGGTGGATTTTCACTCTTGAACTCTGGGATGAGATGTTTCGGGACTACTTCTGGAGTGGATTGCCATGTCCATCTCCCATAGTTAAATCATAGAATAAAAAATTTTTAAAAATCCAAAAAGCAAAAATATGCAAGAGTTTATTTCATTTCTTAAGGCTTCTATGACAATATACCTCAAACCAGGTGGCGTAAAGTCACAGAAATCCAACCTCTCAAGGTTCTGGAGTCCCGAAGTCCACAGTCACGGTGTCCGCAGGGCCGGCTCCGTCTGAGGCTGGGAGGAAGACGCTGTTCCAGGCCTCTCTTTAGCTTCTGGTGGCTTCCTGGACATCTTTTGCTTTTCTTCACAATAAAAGCAAAACCCCAATGTCCGCCTTCGTCTCCATGTGGAGACCTCCCTGTGTGTGTCCTCTCCACGTGACCCTTTCCACAGGGCCATCAGTTCCATTGATGAAGGGCCCCCTACTCCATGGAGTCCTCATCTTAACAAACTGCATCTACAGTGACCCTGTTTCCAGATGAGGTCATGAACAAAGATGGCGGAGTTAGCACCTCACCATATGAACTTGCAGGGGACACCATGCAACACATAGGACTTGTTTTGACTCATTTTTAACTTCAACACTGACTATGATTTAAAAAAGGAAAAGAAAGAAAAAGCAGTTTTTTGGTCCTGATTTTAAAGAAGCACTGGGAAATCTACATGACTCAAACATCTTTTTGGCTTCCTGTGTGAGGAGAGGGGGTAAAGTTACCCCTCTGGCCTTCTGGGGTTCCCTAAAGTGAGGCCTGCTGCGGGTCCCCCAAGCGTTCCCCTGTCCAGCTTTCTGCACACCACCACTCTAAGTGAGTTCCAGTGATAGGTCTGTTTCCCAGAGTCTGGCCACCTCATTTTTCTTGCTTTCACTTCTGGAGCTCCATTTTTTTTCCCCATGGAAATATGAAAACCATATGAGAGAAAAGGTATTTTCTCCCTCTCAAATAGCAGAAGAAGGGGATTTATTTTACGTCATTGATGGAATGGTCCACTGAAATATATCTTTCAAAAATTAAAGGCATTTCCTCCCTTGCTGCACTAGAAGTCTCCATCAAGACTAAAGAAAGCAGGGGGACCCAAATTTACCAGGAAAACTGATAAGAAACTTTGAGGAACAATTAATTTCCTTGCCTGCCCTATGTCACAGAGGTCTAAGTAGAGGAAACGATCCTTGAAATTTCAGGAAGTCTTCAGCTCATGTACAGTCGTGGCCTCCACATGAAGGCTTCCAGGAGAGATGTGAACAGGCTGCTCACTGCCACAGTTTAAGGTAAGTCTCCACGGGCAGGTTCACTTTACCATCAAAGCATTTCCTAGCTGCCCCATTGAAGAAACTCAAATAGGTACTACACGCCTCTTGACAGATGGCAAAATCTACACGAAATAAACAAACAGTCCCTGCGCTACACAAGTATGCCTCGAATGTGTGTTTGCAGTGCCATACGGCCAGGGCACAAGGCAAACGTGGGCTGGACAGAACTCAGCAGCCACTCTCAATGGGACCAAAGGAAGCTTCAGAAACCCCCTGACTGTGCTAAGGATAAAAACAACACCTCAACCCACGAGAAGGTCTGGCCCTAGACAAGGGCAGGGAATGGGGGAGCAGAATTTGGGGCTGGGGCTGACAACGAGGGCCTCAGCTGTCAGCATCAGGTCCTCACTTCTTGTTGTTGTTGTTGTTAGGTGCCGTCGAGTCGGTATCCAACTCATAGCGACCCTCATAGGGTTTTCAATGGCTGACTATAACGGGATTGCCTTGGGAGTGGATTGCCAGGCCCTTCTCCCATTTTTGCCGTGCTGGGAATTGAACTCGGGACCTCTGAGACTGCAGCCCAGAGCTCTACCAACCAAGCTACATCTCAGCTCTGTTGTTGTTAGGTGCCATCCGTATCTGACTCATAGCGACCCTCATAGGGTTTTCAGTGGCTGATTGTTTCGGGATTGCCTTGGGAGTGGATTGCCAGGCCCTTCTCCCATTTTTGCGGTGCTGGGAATTGAACTCGGGACCTCAGAGACTGCAGTGCCGCGCTCTACCAACTGAGCTAAATCCCAGGTGGCTCTGTGGCACAATGGATAGCCCATTGGACTTCTAGAGGTTGAAGGCATTCACTTCTTGAGCCGCTTCAAAATGAGGAAAACACGTGGTCCACTCTGCTTCACGTCATCCCAGGTTTAAAGTTAGCCGCGTGGCAAGGGTGGCTTTCATTTTTAGTTCATTTATATATTTCTTCCTTTAATGGCATAGGGTTTTTTTTTAATACTTTCCATATTTTCAACCAACATTTTGTGAAGAATTAGAATCATTGGTTTCCTCTTTAGCTTGATGATGGGTTTTAAGGAAACCAGACCAAGGATGTTTCCTGTACTTAAGACGCTCAAGCTCATGAGAAAATAAACTTTCAAAGTGAATTTTTATTATTATTATTTTTTTCTTGCTCTTAAATGTGTGAGTGGCAGTTTTAGATTGCTAATGAATGCCAGGCCCGGTCTGGCTGGTCTAGGGGCAAAATCCCGTAAGATGTTCCTTACTCTAAACCTCTCAAAAAAAAAAACCTCCTCACAAGGCAGCAGTAATGGGTCTGCGGGGTGCTGTGATTCTCCTAAACTCTCGGGTCTGCAGTATTCTGCTGCCCCACTTTTCCTTTTGGTCAGTGGGAATCAGTACAGACAGTGGCAATTCTTTTGTAGGTATTACAAAAGGGGTAGCTTCGGAGACAGACAGTTCACCTCCTTGTTGTTAGGTGCCGTCAAATAGTGTCCGACTCATAGTGACCCTCATGGGGTTTTTCAATGGCTGACTGTTTCGGGATTGCCTTGGGAGTAGATTGCCAGGCCCTTCTCCCATGTTTGCCGTGCTGGGAATTGAACCCCGGACCTCAGAGACTGCAGCCCAGAGCTCTACCAATGGAGCTACATCTCAGCTCTGTTGTTGTTAGGTGCCATCGGTATCTGACCCATAGCGACCCTCATAGGGTTTTCAGTGGCTGATTGTTTCGGGATTGCCTTGGGAGTGGATTGCCAGGCCCTTCTCCCATTTTTGCGGTGCCGGGGATTGAACTCCGGACCTCAGAGACTGCAGTGCCGCACTCTACCAACTGAGTTAAATCCCAGCCCTTCACCTCCTTCAAGACTGTAAATGCCTCCTGAATTGATAGGCTTCCAATTTCATCCCTAAGCAGAGAGGGCTCCGCTTTCCTCAGCACTTTGCTCAGCAGCAGAACTCCTAATCAGCAACTGAAAAATAAGAGAATCGGGAACGAGGAAGCAGATTCAGTAACTGAGAACCTGATAAAACACCACCGGGGGACTAAGGGCAGAGAGAACCACAGCCGCCCTGTCCTTCATCACCTTGGCAGGAGCTCCAGGGGAACATAGGTGGATTTTTATGAGAAATGACCCCCTTGGCGAGTCCCCTGGATAGTCATGAGATTTGAAAAGGAAAGTAAGGTCCAGCCGGCCTTCTGGCAGTATTTTCATTTTCTCTCCTGAAGGTAGCAGTCTTGCTTTTACAGTCTGTGAGCTGTTGTGTTGTGGGTTGTTGTTGTTAGGTGTTGTCGAGTCGGTATCCGACTCATAGCGACCCTCACAGGGTCTTCAATGGCTGACTGTTTCGGGATTGTCTTGGGAGTGGATTGCCAGGTCCTTCTCCCATTTTTGCAGTGCTGGGAATTGAACTCGGGCCCTCAGAGACTGCAGCACAGTGCTCTACCCACTGAGCTAAATCCCAGCCCGTGTTGTGGGTAGGTGCCCTGTAGTCAGGTCCACTCAGTGACCCTCATAGGGTGTTCCATGGCTGAGAGCCTCTGAGATCACAGAGCAGCACTCTACCAACTGAGCTAAACCCCAGCCCCTACAGTCTGTGAATGTTGTTGCTGGTGTTAGGTACCGTGGAGCCAGAGTCCAACTCATAGCGACCCTGTGTACAACAGTTGAAACACTATTGTCAGTGCTTCTCTGCTATTCATAGGGTTTTCAATGGCTGATTGTTTTTTGGAAGTGGGTTGCCAGGTCCTTCTCCCAAGCCTACAGCACCTGGTGTTACCAGGTGGTCTCCCATCCAAACCTGACCCTGCTTAGCTTCTGAGATCTGACAGGATCAGAAGCCACAGTGGTAAGGCTGCAGGCTCAGTCTATGAATAATAGGTCCTAAATAAATGTTGGATGGAGGGAAGCATGAATGAAAAATGTATACAGGAATTAATAGTTTGAAGCTACCTCTGAGGTTGATTTCAAGTAACTTGGCAATAGCATAGGAAATAAATAGATGTAAAAATTCTCGTTAAGTAAAATATATTTAAAACAAATGAATGCATTAGGGAATGTATAGGAAGCCAAACCATTCTGCGGATTACATCTGTCTTGTAATCCACTTTGTCCTCTGTATGAAACGTGGCATAAAGACAGCTGCCAGTATTTTTAAAGGCTTCTGCTGGTGCCTAAATCACATTTTTCAATGAGACTCTTAAGCTGCGTTCTGATGCATTCCTTTCATTTGCTAACGTGTGCATCCAATCTCCTACTCCCAGGACAGCCTTTATTTCATCGGTCTGAGGGCAATTCCGCCATCTCCACCACACGCCTCTCTGCCAGGTACTGCTGACTTTTACAGTTCACCCTTCAACCAACACATGGCCTACTTGAAGGGAAAGAAAATAGATGTATAACTGAGCAGGAGAAGGGAGAACACGGAGTGGTTCCTTTAGATAACCAGTAAAATGTATGCCCCCTGACTCCTTGCATCTGCTGGCATGCATGTCATTGCAAATGCTAGGACCAATAGCATCAGCCTTTATCAAAGTTAACAGTTTTTGATGTATGTGGCAAAAGATTTAAGGGCTAGGGTAAGAAAACTGAGCTCTTGTCTGTTATGTTAGAAAGGGAAAAGTATCATAGGTGTAATTGGCCTTTTGGACCCTCCAGTTCTGCATCCGAGGAGTCCACTCACTGCAGTCAAAAGTGATAAGAAACAACGTCCTGTGTCTCCACTGAACAAGCACAGATGTGTTTCCTAAACAATACAGCACAGCAACTATTTGCATAGCATTATATTGTGTTAGGTATTGTAAGCATAGAAGAAGATATACAAGGGTCCTATGCAAATGCTATACCATTTTATTTAGGAGACTTGAGCCAATGCCCCACAGACACCAGGCGAGACTGACTTTGATGGCAGTGGGAACAACCATAGGGAAGATTTCCTTTGAACCCACTATAAACAAAAAAGGGGCTGGGATTTAGCTCAGTTGATAGAGCACCACTCTATGGTCTCTGAGGTCCTGAGTTCGAGGTAATTCCAAAAAATCAGCCATTGAAAACCCTATGAGGGTCACTATGAGAAGGATATGACTCGATGGCACACAGCAACAACATAAACAAAAAATGGTTGGTTCTGAAGGGAGAAGCCTTGATGCAGTGCATCTGAATTCTGGAGGACTGAGCTACCTTTTAGGAGGTTTTATGTGGTGGTCCTGGTGGCAGGTATAAGGGGATGAGATTGGGAAGTAGGGTCTGAAAGAACTGGCTTTGAATCCAGTGGTGTAGTGATTTACTCATTGTGGGACCATGGAACTGAATGGAGTCTCCCTACATTTCTGCTCTTCCCTGTGTATGAAAGCTGTAAAGTGGAGACCACATAACCATCATAGCTGCACTTTCTGAGCACCTGGTTCTATCGCCAGCACCACAAAAATGGGAAAAGGATCTGGTAATCCACTCCTGAAAACAATCTGGAAACAGCCACTGAAAACCCTATGAGGATCGCTATGAATTGAAACCAACTCAAAGGTGGGGGAAGAACAGGATGACACGTATCCTTCCCAAACAGGCCTTCATGACGCACTGGAGTACAGAGTTGTAGGATCTGAACACTGTGAATGAATGAGGGAACCCACTCAGCCCTATCCCATTCACTGCATCCAGCCATGACACTGACCTCTCCATGCTCCAGGACCCAGTAGGGAACCTCGTGGTACACCATGTCACTGCAAATCGCATAAGGCACATAGTGGGAACTTTAGCACACACTATATGTGAACAATGCTGTTTTTCCATGACTACGTGAGAAGTTCTTGGGGGAACGTCTTGACTTTCAAACTGCCTTCTTTTCTTCCTCTGCTAATGTTTGCATTTTTCTTCCTTATCTTTTCCTCCGAGTTCCCAGCTCTCCTTTTCTAACACATCACTCGTGCCTGCAGCCATAGCCCTGTGGCATCCAATCCCATCAGATCTCGGAAGCTAAGGAGTATCAGGCCTGGTTAGTACTTGGATGGAAGACCGCCTGGGAATACCAGGTGCTGTAGGCTTGGGAGAAGGACCCAGCAACCCACTCCCAAAAATCAATCCACCATTGAAAATGCTATGAACAGCAGAGAAGCACTGACAATAGTGTTTCCCCTGTTGTATGCAGGGTCGCTATGAGTCAGATATTGACTTGATGGCACCTAACAACAACAACACATTACTCTGGCTTCCCCCGCCGATGCCACAGATCCTCTTTTTCTCTTGAAGAGACTCACCTTAGAGGCTCTCCAAATTACACATGCTAATAAAAACAAATGAAATTACAATTGTAAGAAGAGGGTCTCTCAATGTCACCTGGCAGTCTAAATACCAGTACGTTGAGTTCTGCCCCGATGTTTCGAGGAATTTCAGGTGAAGTGGGAAGGGATTTCTCTGCTTGCATTGTGCTTTGTAAAGCACAGATTCAGTTATCAGGGGCAGGATTTATTGCACCAGACATAACATGTATCCCTGGAATGTGGATCCAGGTGCCAGAAAATTGCAGGCCAGTAGGAAAATGGTGTAATCTGTGATTCCATCTGGCCCATGAATTTCCAGTGGCCTTGCTTATAGATTGTCAGAACTGTTCATTAAGTTTGTTGTGAAACCAAAGGCTTAATATCTGTAATTTAGAGGGTTCAATAGGCAGTTAAATTGAGTGAAACTATTTTTGAATGACGACTCCCATTTCAGAGGAAGAGCCGACATTGCAGCTCGGAAGAGCTACATTTTCGAGGCAGCACCAGGAATTCAGAATTATTTATAGGGCCTTTAGAAAAGGGCTTCGCTATGCTAAGTTGAGAAACTTTTTTTTTTCCCCTCCTGTTTAAAGAAAAAATGCTCACAAAAGCTCCTGTGCTGACAAAAAGGAAGCATTTCTGATGCAGATAGGTTATCAGCCACAACCACAGAACTTTAAATGGTTCACACGGAGCAAAGGTCGGTGGTGTTTTCTGTTTTTGCCTCTCTCTTCTGATCTGTGGTTATCTTTCAATGCACGTGCTGTACAGAAAACGTGTTTGCAGGTACTGCTATGTGTACAACGGGAGACTGTCATGTGCCGGGCAGGTTGTAAACATGAAATTGCGTCCATGGAGACTCTCGTGGTGGTCAATTGTAAGCAATCTCTTGGACATTTTGTCAATGATGGGGATAACCCTTCACTCCCGAATAAAAGAGGTTCCTGAAATCAAAATGTGGCATCTGACCACAGATGGAGTGCACAACATTTGTCCTGGTGGGTGGCATCGAAAAGGGGATGCATATACCAGGGAGACACTCAAGAACGTGTGGATGATGTCAGCAAGGGCCATCCAAGGAGGAAGTGGGACAGGGTTTCCTCAGGGGCCCTGGTGTCCTTCAGCCAACTCTCAAAGCATTTTTAGAGTGGCCTTGGAAGGCATTTCTACAGGGCACAAGGGCCCTGGCAGCTTACTTTCTAAGGCCTTGATAGATTTTTACCTGCTCGTACCAAGGGAGATCTAACTTGATGTGGCGAGGGTTCCTGGTTTCCTACCCTAAATGCATTCTCTCCTTCTTCTCTTAACCAATACTGATATTTTCCAGGGTGGCAATATTCCAGGATGAAAGAATAAAAATGGCATTTATCACCTTGTCACTATGACTCGGGTGACACGGTTAACAGCCAAGAAGATGTAAATCAGCTGGGGTTTCCTGGGGAAGTCTGCATTCCTGGAATAGATGTCACCTCCTTTTCCTTGTCATTTTCATCTCTTTCCTTCCTGGAACGAGGGCTGAGGTTAGAGATAGAGTATTGCTTGTGTGAGCAGGCGACAATCTAGAAAAAGGATGATAGAGTAGAAAGCTAGAAACAGCCTAGGGCATGTGGCACTGTAGACTTTCTACTGTGAATGGAAAATGCAAAGCCAACATGAGAAATTTTGTCTGCAAGGGCCCCAGGGAGAGTTCATGTTCCGAATCTGTCTAAGGAATTCCTAGAATATTTAGTTCCTGGGGAGTGTTTCCAGCGTGTAATCCAAGTAAATAATCAAGTAAACAAACTACAAGCAAAAGACTCCCCACCTTCTGGACCCTGTAGTGTGTCAAAGTTCAAGGAACCATTTTAAATAAGAGAAACAACTTAGTGCTTGAGATACAACTACAAAAACACACGATGGTTTTCTTTTATCTTGATGGACTCCATTGTGACCAGACACTGCCGTTTGGTGAATAATAATGGAAATGATGAGATTAATTTAAACTCTGGCCTGCAATAAATAGTTCTCTGTAATTATATAAGAAAATGAATTCTGGGGTAAATTTAGGTTTTCTGAATGCTTATGCAATTTCCCCACCCCATGGATGCCTGCAGTCTTCGAAATCATCTTCATTCATTATCTGAGCATGAGATTTTATTTTGTCCCATGATATCTCTTCCTAATTTGTTTCCTTCTGTTCCTTCCCATCATTCGAATGGCTGCCCAGAAGGACACAAAGAGAGTCACTCAGGTGGTTTCTCCAAGCAATACCCTCTCTCTACATCTCCTTGGAGGAGTTTTAAGACGGCCTGGGTACTAGGACACATACATGACAGAAAATAAGCTGGTGATGCTAAGTAAAAGCTTTCTGTGGTGTAGCAGCTTTTCCATTGAAAGAGTCTCCAACAAACCTTGGGATTGCGAAGAGTAGGGGAACTAGAGTTTTCTAGGGGGTAAGAACCATTGTTAGGAAAGAGAGGGTACAGACTGGGTGCGGATGGGTCTGCAAAAACCACTGATTGGGGTCGAGTGCAGGTGAGTAGAGAGGAGCAGGACAGGGCAGTAGAAAACCTACTGGACATCAATTTTGATGGGCTACAGATGGTAGGAACCATATTGTGACTGTCCTGTTCACAGGGGAGGAGTCTGCACACCATTAACTTGTGTTTAGGGAACACCTGACTTTCTTTTCACTCTCAAAAGTAATAATTTATTTTTACCTAAAATGAACATGTTTTATGAGTAATACTACCATTTTACAGACACTACGGTGTCACTGTGGAATTCCATCCTGCCAGTAACAAGGTCCCCCATGTGCCTGTCAGCTTGTCATACTGTGGGAGCTTGTGTGCTGCTGTGATGCCGAAAGCTATGCCACTGGTATTTCAGATACCAGCAGAGCCACCCATGGTGGACAGGTTTCAGCTGAGCTTCCAGACTAAGACAGACTAGGGAGAAGGACATGGCAGCCCACTCACAAAACAATTAGCCAATGAAAACCCTACAAATGTAGTGCCAGAAAATGAGCCCCCCAAGCTGGAAGGCATTCAAGAAACAACTAGGAAATAGTTGCTTTTTTAAAGTAGACTTGACCTTAATGGTGAAGATGGAGTAAAGCTCCCAGGAACCTCTGCTTGCTGATGTGGCACAATTCAAAATAAGAAGAAACAGTGTCTGCAACATCGGGATCAAACATAAAAAGATCACATATGTGGCAGAGTGTCATGGAGTGTTTTATTCTATTGTACAGAGGGTCACTGAGTCGGACCTGGCTTGAGGGCATCAAACAACAACCAAGTATCCAAGGAAACTCCCAAGGCATTGTGGATCACTCAGTGAAGACTAAGTATTCTTTCCATTATAGTCGAAGGTACTTACCCTCATAGCTATCACCAGCACCCTCATACTTCTGCTTCTGGAGCTTATTATCTAATGGATTTAGGTCATTTACTCTGCTACTCAGGGCTGGGATTTAGCTCAGTTGGTAGAGCACTGCACTGCAGTCTGTGAGGTCCCGAGCTCAATTCCCAGCACCACAAAAATGGGAGAAGGGCCTGGCAATCCACTCCCAAGGCAATCCCGAGACAATCAGCCATTGAAAACCCTATGAGCGTCACTATGGGTTGGATACCTACTCAACAGCACCTAACAACAACAACAACAACAACAACAACAACAACAACCTCTCTCACTGGGGCAGATTGATCGATGCACAGGGTAGAGCTGGGACTTTCACCACTCTCCAGGGGTAGCAAGGACATGCCCACCCCCGTGTCAATGGAGGCTGAACGATGAGGAACAGGAGTGCCTGACTTCTTCCAGCTAGAAGTTTCACCAGGGGCTTATGGTGAACGATGAACGTCCGTCCTTCCCTAAAACAGCAAGGAGCTTCTCTGCACCAGTGACCAACCACACCCAGCAGCCAGGAGGGAGACGAGAGTCCCCTTCACCAACCACAGTGCTGCAAAGGAAACCTAGTAAGGCACAAGGCCAGATAAGATCCAGAGACTCATATCAAAATGTCCAAAATAGCAAGACTTCACTAGAAAAACATTGCCAAGAACCAGGATGATCTCAAACGGAATGAGAAAAACAATCATAAAATACTAAAACTAAGATGATATAGATATTAGAATTATGTGACAAAGATTTTCAAACAGCTATTAAAAAATATTTTAATGCCAGGCGTGGTGGTGCACGCCTGTAATCCCAGCGGCTCGGGAGGCAGAGGCAGGAGGATCACAAGTTCGAGACCAGAGGCAGTCTGTGTAACTTAGCAAGACCCTATCTCAAAAAGTAAAAAAAATGGGTTGGGGGCGCAGCTCAATGGTCCAGCACTTGCAAAGCATGCAGGTGCGAGGCCCTGGGTTCAACCCCGAGTACTATATATATATATATATATATATATATGTATGTATGTATTTTTTTAATGAACAAGTACAAATACAATTAAAATATTAAAATACAGAAGTTATTAGATACATGGAAGTAATGAGATAAATGGAAGTTATAGAACTAAAAGATGAATTGATCAAAATGAAAATACACAATGAACAGCTTCAATAGTACACAGGCTGGAGTAGGAGGAGAAAGGGTTAATGAACTTGAATATAGGACAATACAAATTACAAACAACAATAAATATAAGTAAAAATGTAGAGATGCACATTCATTACTAGAAAAGGATCAACTCACCAAAGAGATGAAACATTCAAATATGTATGCACCAAGCAAAACAAACAAAAAAAATTGCAAGATAACATAAAGCAAATAGTGATAGAATTGAAAAGATAAAGGCAAGTTCACAAAAAATTTAACACCCATTACTCAATAATTGATATAAGAACCAGATGGAAAGTCAGGAAGAATATAGAACTCAACAACATCATCAATAAGGAGGATCTAATTGATAGTTATTGCCTGCAGCTGTAGCCCTGTGGCATCCGATTCCATCAGATCTCAGAAGCTAAGCAGGGTCAGGTCTGGTTAGTACCTGGATGGGAGACCACCTGGGAACACCAGGTGCTGTAGGCTTGGGAGAAGGACCTGGCAACTCCCTCCCAAAAATCAATCTGCCATTGAAAACCCTATGAACAGCAGAGAAGCACTGACAATAGTGTTTCCCCTGTTGTTCCTCTATGAGTTGGATACCGATTCGAAGGCACCTAACAACAACAACAACAACAATTGATAGTTATAGAACATTCCAGCCAACTATAGGAGGATGCATATCCTTTTCAAGAACATGTGGAGCATAAAAAGAATACTCTGGGCCATAAAACAAACCTCAGTAAGATTTTCAAAGTTGAAATCATTCAGAGTATATTATCTGACTATAACAAAAGCAAACTAGAAATCAATAGTAGCAGTCAAGCAGAAGGAATTTTTTAAAAGCTCAGAAATTATAATGCTTATAAATAACTGATGTCCATCAAAGAAAAGTCTCAAGGAAATAAAATAATAAAACAAACTCAGTGAAAATAAAAAGGCAGCATATCAAAATTTCTGAGATGTAGCTAATGCACTAATGAGAGGGAAATTTGTTGACCTATGACTTATGTTGCTGAGATTTAGTTCTGTTGGGAGTGCTGCTCTGTGTGCTTGAGGCCCTGGGTTCTATCTCTAGCACCACAAAAATGGGAGAAGGACCTGGCAGTGCACTTCTGAAACAATATGGAAACAATCAGCCATTGATAACCCTATGAATAGTGGAGAAGCACTGACATAGTGCCAGGTATAGTACTTATGTTAGAAAATTTGTTGTTGTTGTTAGGTGCTGTCGAGTCAGTGTCCGACTCATAGTGACCCTCCATACAACAGGCGAAACACTATTGTCAGTGCTTCTTTGCTATTCATAGGGTTTTCAATGGCAGATTAGTTTTGGGGGTGTGGATTGCCAGGTCCTTCTCCCAAGCCTACAGTACCTGGTGTTCCCAGGAGGTGTCCCATCCAAGTACTAACCATGCCTGACCTTGCTTAGCTTGAGAGATCTGATGGGATCAGATTCCACAGTGGTAAGGCTATAGGCTATGTTAAGAAATAGACCATCTTAAATCAGTAATCTAAGTTCTCACATCAAGAAACTAGAAGAAACACAAAATAAATTCAAAGCAAACTGAAGGAAAAAATAATGACACCAGTAGAAACCTATTAAATTGAAAACATAAATTCAATACAGAAGGCAAATACACAAAACTGAAATTATATATATATATATATATATATATATATATATATATATATATGGAGTGCTAATGCTGCAAAAATATCAGTAAGATTGACATATTTGCAGGAAAGCTGACAAAGAAATCAAGACAGTAATGACTCCTATCTGTAATAAGGCAAGAAGAATCACAGCAGAACATGAATATATCAAAAATAGGAAGACACCATGGACAACTTTATACATGTGAGTTTGCTCAATTACATGAAATGTAATAATTACTAGAAAAATAAAACTAGTCTAATTCTTCTAATATGAAACTTACCATTTGATTAGTCCTATAATTGTTAAAGGGCTGGGATTACCTCAGTTGGTAGAGCTCTGCACTGCAGTCTCTAAGGTCCCAAGTTCAATTCTCAGCACCGCAAAAATGGGAGAAGGGCCTGGCAATCCATTCCCAAGGCAATCCTGAAACAGTCAGCCATTGAAAACCCTATGAGGGTCGCTATGAGTCCGATACCGCCTCGAAGGCCCCTAACAACAACATAATTGTTAAGGGATGTAGCTCAGTTGGTAGAGCACCACTCTGCAGTCTCTGAGGTCCCGAGTTTGATTCCCGGCACCTCAAGAAAATGGGAGAAGGACGTGGCAATCCACTCCCGAGGCAATCCCGAAAAAATCTGCCATTGAAAACCCTATGAGGGCAGATATGAGTTGGACATGACTCAACAGCACCTAACAACAACAATATAATTGTTAGAGAAATTGAATACATAATTTAAAAGCTTCCTGCTGGATATGGTGGCCCCTGTCTAAAATCTCAGGTGGGAGGATAGAGAGTTCAAGGTGAGCCGGAGAAGCACAGCAATATGCTGTAGCAAAACAAAGCAAAACAAAATTGCAAAGAAAAGGAATCTGACGGCCCACACAGTTTCACTAGTGAATTCTATTGAAAGTTTGAAAAATTAACACCAACTTTATATCATGTATCAACAGAGGAAATACTTCCCACTCATTTTTCCAAAGCCAGTATTGTTCTGACACCAACAAACTCAAAACGATTTAAAAATGAAACGTATATAGAAATGTTCTGTGTGATTATAGATACAAAAATTCTTAACAAAATATTGGCAAATAGATTTCACAATATATAAGAGTAAACACCATTCTCTTCTAAGGCTTATTCCAGCAATGAGAAGTTTATTCAGTATTTGAAAATCATTCAGTGTAATTAATGTAAACAACTATAAGAAAGAAACTATAAGAAGAAACATCAGATTATTATATGAAATGGTATAGAAAAAGCATTAGGCGAAGTAAAACCATGATTCATGATAAAAAGAAACTTTCAAAAAGTTAGAAATAGAGGAGAACTTCTACAATCTGTCAAAGAGCATCAACAAAAGCCTTCAGCAAATATTATTCTTAAAGGATGAATGCTTCAAATAAAGTTGGTTCTATTTGCAGATGCAATTATTGTCTATAGAAATAATCCCAAATCCACAAAACCTCTTAAGATCAAGAAGTGATTTCAGCAATGACATATAACACAAAAGCAGCACATAGAAATCTATTCTATTGCCATATATATGCAATGAATTTGTGAAAAATAAATTGCCATACTGTTACAATGCTCATATTGAATGAGCTAATCAGTTGACAATCTAACAAAAGATGCGCAGTATTTTTATGCTGAAACTACAGCACGCTGATAAAAATTTTGGAACCTATGTGAATAATGTACATCAAAATGCATATATGGAAATGTCACAATGAAAACATGTCAGAATGAACCACATTAAGGTGTACATTAAAATTTTCCAATAAAAAATATTTTAGTAAATAAACAGATACCATGTTATGGTTTAGAAAACTCAGAATAATAATGTCAAATCTCTCCAAACTGACTTATCAATTTAATGCAAGATAAAAAGAAATGAGGAGACCAGACATCATGGCACGCACCTCTTGTCTCAGTGACTGAAAGGAGGAGGCAGAAGGATTGTGAATTCAAGGCCAGAAGCAGCCTGTGCAATTTAATGAGACCCGGTCCGAAAATAAAAAATTAAAAAGGGGCTGGGGTGCAGCTTAGTGGTAGAGCACTTGCTTAGCATGTGTGAGGCCCTGGATTCAATCTCTCAGTTCTAAGGAAAAATTAAAACAAAACAAAAATACAGTAACAATACAAATGAGGACAAAGATATAGAGAAACGGAATTTTTCCTCCATGTCTGATGGGAATGTAAAATGATACAGTAATTCTAGAAAAAAAAATCAGTTTAAAGAAATAAAACCAAACATGGAATTACCTTTGGATTAAGCAGTTGCACACGTATGTACTCATTCTTGAGAAATGAAAACTTATGTTGATACGAATATCTAAACAATACTGTAGGCAGCAGCTTTGTCTGTCATAGCTCAAACTAAGAAACAACCCAAAAATCCTTTGATAGGTGAATTGTTAAATAAAATGAGATATTTTGGTTACCACAGTGTGCTATGTCTACCAAGGAACATAACTCAGCAATAAAAAGGAAGGCGCATACAGGCATCGTCTTGGGTAGATCTCAAGGCTATCCTGCTGTGTCAATCCCAAAATCCACATGCTGTACAATTCCACTTACATAGTAGTCTTTCAAAAGAGAATGCAGACAGAACAAAGGATAGATCACACCAAACTTTATGAATCGTGAGTTTATTGGGGTTTCTTACAGGGGTCTAGGTGGCTCACGGATAGCCTTTATATACAGTTCAGCCAAGAAAAGGAGTGTTTTCCCATAAACTCCCACTAGGATATCCCTTGTAGCCCTTGTAGCACCAAAATCAAGTCCCATCCACATCCAAGCCTTCACCCCCTTATGTAACCTAGTGTCATGTGCACCTAGGCAGGAGGGGTGAGTGATTGCCAAATCAAGGGAGGGTCTTGGAGAGAACCAGGTCTTCTGATCCTCCTTCCCACCTCCCTCCAAGAAGGAATGTTAGGAGCTCTATCAACATCACAACAGGCCTGGCCAAGCTGTATAGTTGCCCATTTTGTTGACAGGAGTATGGACCCGTGGTGCCCCGAAGACATGGTCATTCCAGGTGTACTGTATCTAGATGGCCAAGATGGCGATCATCAAATTCAGCCCACGTCTGGGCCAGAGGAACCTGATACACAGCAAATGGTCCCAGAATGTCAAAGTTACAAGGAAGGGAATCAGACAGATCTTGGCCAGGAATTAACCATTATGTGGGGGTAGGAACATTTAGAAGAGAACATAAAGGGGTTTTGTTGTTGTTGTTAGGTGCAGTCGAGTCAGTATCTGACTCATAGTGACCCTCATAGGGTTTTCAATGGCTGACTGTTTCGAGATTGTCTTGGGAGTGGATTGCCAGGTCCTGCTCCCATTTTTTCGGTGCTGGGAAACTAACTCAGGACCTCAGAGACTGCAGCTCAGCGCTCTACCAACTGAGCCAAATCCCAGCCCATAATGGGGTTAGGTACGTATAAAGGGCTTTCAGAATTGCTTTTGTTAAAAAGGCATTGATTGCTCTGTTGGTCCCACAAGATAACTAAAGTTGAAGGAGGACCCTGGTCATTGGCCTAACACCATTTTGTCTTCCTTTGCTCTGTTTTGCCTCTTAATGTTTCCTCTTGAGTCACCTTCTCCTGCAGTCATCTTGGGTTTGGGGAAGAACAGGACTGATCGATGAACATCTCTTTGATAAGGGACAGAAACTACCCATAAGCAACTATGAGCCTGAAAGGATGGACCACCTCATGGTGAAGATAATTATCTGTGATGGCAGCCACTCCCTGCAACAGGAGGAATCACTGTGGGAACCAGGCTGCTCCCCTGAGCAATGGCGAGGATGGCAACTACTTGGGACCATGTTGCAGAATCAGAACTGAAATAATGAGCAACCATATCACCAGTACCGCAAAAAAAAAAAAAAAAATTAATTAATTTAAAAATTTTTTTAAAAAATGAAATCATCTATGGTCAGAGCATTTCCACCAGAGAAATTGGAAAACTGAAAATAAGAAGATTTTTTGCTTGCTTTGTTTTGTTTTTGTATAGCCAGCTATAAAATTTACCAGCACACCACTGTCTGTGTTTGTGTGCATGTGGACATGGGTGTGTGCATGTAAATGTGCACATATAGACATAGCTATCATTTTACTTTACTAGAATTATTTTCTTACCCTATAATTATTATGAGCTGGGGTTTAGCTCAGTTGGTAGAGTGCTGTGTTGCACTCTCTAAGGACCCGAGTTTGATCCCAGCACTGCAAAAACAGGAGAAGGATGTGGAGATCCACTCTGGAAGCATTTCCGAGAAACAATCAGTCATTGAAAACCCTGTGAGGGTTTCTCTGAGTCAGACCTGACTCAACGGCACCTAACGACAACAGCAATATAATTATTATACGGCCTACAGCTAGTGAGGTAGATCAGTGGTAAAGGACATTCTCAGCATGCAGGGGGGCCTGGATTCAATCTCAAGCATAGCAAAAAAAAAAAAAGAAGAAAATTTAAAAAAAGCAAAATACTATGAATCCTAAATAAAGGGGAAGTTATATTGCTGTTTATATAAACAAAATAATATTCCAAGAATATACCTCACTGTCTTCCAAAATGTATTGTCCAGATAAAATATTGATTTCAAAAATCTAAACATAAAATAAAAACAAAAATAACACAAAAATAAGAGAAAATCTGTGTAATGAACAATCAAATTCACGTAACTACCATGACTAAGGATTAAACATTAACTCTGAGCTTCAGAGCAGCCAAAAGAGAAAATAATGGTGTTTTTCATTTCACTTTATCATCTGCAACTACATATTGTCTAAAGTAACAATTTGCATTGTCATTTAGCAAAGGCATAATAAAAAGTTATTTTTAACCAGATACCTTGGCACCTTCCTGTCATCCCATCTACTCAGGAGGCTGAGGCAGAAGGATAGCGTTTGAAGCCAGAGTCAGCCTGTGCAACTTAAGGAGACCTAGTCTCAAAATGAAAATAGAAAAATGGGCAGGGGTACAACTCAGTGGTAAAGCACTTGCCAAGAATGTGTGAGGTCGTGGGTTCAGTCCCCAAGTACTAAAATAAAGGGGGGTCCTTTCATTGTATGCGTGCACACTATCTAAGACATCATTTTTGATTGTTGTTGTTGTTGTTAGGTGCCGTCGAGTCGGTATCTGACTCATAGCAACCCTCATAGGGTTTTCAATGGCTGACTGTTTCAGGATTGCCTTGGGAGTGGATTCCCAGGCCCTTCTCCCATTTTTGTGGTGCTGGGAATTGAACTCAAGACCTCAGAGACTGCAGCGCAGTGCTCTACCAACTGAGCTAAATCCCAGCCCTCATTTTTGATTAGGTTTCACAAAAGAAGCAATTTTTAACACCCCTTTGGACAGAGAAACAGTGAAGCCTAGAGAGAGTAATTAACCTTGTCACAAGTTCACCCCTTACTCATGGAGTAACCTCCCCTAAGCGGCTTCCATTCTGCAAGCAAACGGGTCCATTAATCCCAGCCATTAAGCTACACCGTTTGCCTTGGCTATGACGGTGAGAAGGCTGGGATTTAGCTCAGTTGGTAGAGCACTGCTCTGCAGCCTCTGAGGTCCCGAGTTCAATTCCCAGCACCTCAAAAATGGGAGAAGGATGTGGCAACCCACTCCCAAGGCAATCCCGAAACAGTCAGCCATTGAAAACCCTATGAGGGTCGCTATGAGTCGGACTCAACTGGAACGCACCTAACAACAACAACAACAACATGATGGTGAGGGCTGTTATGAGAATCTTATAAACACAGGCAAAACTGTCTTCTGTTTGGTGATTATTTACAAAAACACTAAAAAAGCAGAGGTCACAGGCTGCAGAAGAAGAGAGTACAGGAGGCTCACCACTGCGCCCACACGGCCCCGGTTTAACCTGGTGAAAGACAGGATTTTGAGGCTCTGGGCATGTGCG
Source organism: Pedetes capensis (assembly GCA_007922755.1). Lineage (NCBI taxonomy): Eukaryota > Metazoa > Chordata > Mammalia > Rodentia > Pedetidae > Pedetes > Pedetes capensis. The sequence continues at coordinate 16,315 of VMDO01009273.1, read as the reverse complement.
TTCCTGGGTCCTTCCTAACACTAGCCAATTACCCATCTGGGCTTTCAGCCCCCAAGTGAGAGAGAGTTCAAAGTTAAAGCCTACCTGCCATTTGACTGTTAGTCTGTAAACCTATGGTTAGTTATCTATGAGCCACACCTACTCCTGGTAAGAAAGTTTCACTGTGAAAAATAATTTGAACCTCATAGGGTTTCAATTGGGTGTGTTCATTTCAGCCTCCCACTGCCTTTCTGGACAATGCAAGCAGTGGAATTGCACAGGCTCAGGGGTCCAGGGCTTTGTACTGGCTTTTCGGAGGGACCCCCCAAGGGACTAAGAGAGACCTTTGTACAGTTAAACACAACAAGAATGCTGTCTCTTCTACGAATCTGGTTCCATGCAAGATGTTACGGAGACAGGGTTCAGACCTGTTCTTCAGTTAGAACCACATCAGAGGAAGAAAGACACACACACACACACACACACACACACATACACACACACTCATGTGCATACACAATTTGCCATGTGGAAAGGGTTCTCTGGAGGCCAACCCGGGACACAAAGGCAGCACCTGGGAGGGCTGCCTGCCTCAGGGAGAGGGAGGAAGACGAGCAGTTTCCCTACAGTGATAATGGAAGACTACGGTGACGTTTCCCTAAAGATAGAAAGAAGTACATCCTAATCTGTGCTTGTTTTGCGTTTCCCTGCGTGTAAATATTCTTCTGATAATTAGCGTGAATGTAAACTGAATGAAACAATCTGCAAAACAATAAACCTAATTCTTACAATGCCATCTGAGGTAAAACCTGACGTGTGTGTCTTCAAAGACGCCAGTGAAGAGTTAGGGGTGTAATGCATGGATTCCTTGATCCTGGAGGGACTCAGAGGGAGCTTCCTGGAGAAGACAGGGCTTCAGCTGGGTCTAAAGATGAAAGACCTTATCAGGGCATTCAAGAAATGCAAGAGCAAGGGTAATGCCGTCCTAACATAAGCTGGAGAGGGGAATAAGCTGGGATAAGGAAGAAATTCAATAAGTGCATGGATGCAATGGTTGGAAAGGAACGGAGGCAATAACTGCAATGCTCCCTAAGTCCACCTCATGAAGGACATCAGGGATACCCGGTTCCTTGCCACTCAACTTGAAGTTAAGTTGTTTAGAGTTGGCAGCTCATTTCTTCATTGTTGTTGGGTGCTGTGTTGTTGGGTGTTGTATGAGCTGTGTCCAACTCATAGAGACACTCATAGGGTTTTCAATGGCTGACTGTTTCAGGATTTCCTTGGGACTGGATTGCCACATCCTTCTCCCGTTTTTGCGGTTCTGGGAATCGAACCCGGGGCCTCACAGACTGCAGAGCGGTGCTCTACCAACTGAGATAAATCCCAGCGCCCTCTCATTTCTCCATTACCAAGTTCAAATCTCCTGTCCCCAACACCAAGCAAGGGAATGTTGCCCCATCTTCTCTGAAAGTATCCCTTACATCTTCTTATTATGCAGATCAAGTTATTTTGCCAAGAGTTGTTTCCTCTGCCCACCCTGAGCAAGAGGATGATGCTCCAGGGTCCTCAGACCTGAGCAGTGTCTGGTCCCCAGCAGGCAGCTGGTGGGTTTTGTTGTCTGAATGCTATGAAGTGGCTCGAATTAGGTTTCTTTAAGTTCAGTGAAGGGGCTGAGATTTAGCTCAGTTGGTAGAGCACTGCACTGCAGTCTCTGAGGTCCTGAGTTCAATTCCCAGCACCGCAAAATGGGAGAAGGACCTGGCAACCCACTCCTAAGGCAATCCAGAAACAATCAGCCATTGAAAACCCTATGAGGGTCGCTATGAGTCGGATACTGACTGGGCGGCACCTAACACACACAACAACAAATTCAGTGAAATGCTTGCAGACGCCCATCACCACTGTCTGGGCTCCATAATGAGTCAGTAAGGGCTGCAGAGCATGGCCCAGAGCTGCATGTAATGTCTCCTAACTAAAGTGACTACGGGCAAGGAGAGGCGCTTTGCTTTAGGAGGGACCGACCCAGTGGCCAGCTGATGGCCTGTGAGCCAGGAAGGCCTTGAGAGCCCCAACGTGTGCTCTTCACTCTCTCTTCAGAGCAGTGTGCAGAGACCCACCACCACACAGCCAGGCCAGGGGTGCGGCCTCCACAGGCTGCGGCAGGGTCGTGCGGCGCTGGGGGAGCACCGGGTTCAGAGGCGCGAGCTTCCCCTCCCCGCTCACTCCCAACCACCTCCACGTCCAGACTGCACCCCAGAACTTTGCCTGCCCTCCAGGGTCCTAGACCCCACTGGGCTGTGCTAGCATCTTGTGTGCCCCTCCTCTGGGCGTCCTGAAAACCTGAAAACCAAAATTAACTGGGACGGGTCCATTTGCCAGTCACCCCGGCCAAACTGGCACCTGCGATCTGAGTCACTGCCTTTTAGCCATTTATTAAGCTGTGACAGTGACGGCTAAATAGCATGGAGGGAGTACCCCTCTCAGCACATTCCGGATGGCGAGGCTTGAGAGAAGGCACCGCATCACCAACATGGGTGCTGCTGGGCGCAGCGCGTGTGTCTGGATCTCCCAGGGGCCCGGTCCTCGGGGGCCCTCCAGTGTGGCGCTTGCCCCTGCTGCTCTGGCTTCATGTCCGTCCCACCAGAAAATGTTCTGAGGTGCACTGAGAGCTCCTCAGGCACCGGGAGAAGGTCCTGAGTCCAGCAGGCGCCAGGTTTCTGTTGACGAACCCCAACAGGAGGGGCTGTGATGCCTTAGAGAAGAAGATGGGCCTTTTGGGGCCCAAAGTGCCTTTCTGTCCCACAAGTGACCATAGCGTGCTGTCCACTGAAGTCACTGTGCAACTGGGATGTGGGCACAGGCAGATAAGAATGGGTGGGGCAGAGCTTCCCATTGAGGAAATCCTGCCCAGGTGGCCACTCCATCCTCAGGGATACCTTTGACACACACAGGAAAGCAGGACCCAAGTGGACCTGGCTGTCTTCATGGTTTTGCCTCAAGTCAGACATGTCTGTCTCCGAGGAACTGTGTTCTGCATAAGTGTGGATTTCACAACAATGTGTACAAACCACGCACACACACTTTTCTACAGCCATGTTGTCACTGACAGCAAGCTGAAGTTCGCTGTGCAAGAAGGATTCACTCCCACCAAGGCTGGAGGCAGGCCAGAGGGCTCCCTTGCTAAACACCTGACCTCTAGCCCCACGGCCTTCCCTGAGGGCTGGGATTTAGCTCAGTTGGTAGACCGCTGCTCGGCAGTCTCTGAGGTCCTGAGTTCAATTCCCAGCACCGCAAAAATGGGAGACTGATGTGGCAATCCACTCCCAAGGCAATCCCAAAACAGTCAGCCATTGAAAACCCTATGAGGGTCACTATGAGTTGGAAATGACTCGACGGCACCTAACAACAACAACAACATGATGGTGAGGGCTGTCATGAAAATCTTATAAACACAGGCAAAACTGTCTTCTGTGTGGTTTCTCTTGGGTGAATCTCTCGGCTCAGCAGTGCCTATGTTATTCGTTCAGGCACAAAATGTGGAGAATAATGATAATGCCAAGCTTGGAGGGTGTTGTCGAAGATCAGTGAGCAGGTGCAGGGTCTCTCAACCTGGGCACAATTGACACAAGAAGCTGCCTGCTTCTATCATGGGGGGCTGCCTGGGCAGCTGGGTAGCCATCCCCTGGCCTCTTCCCCCTGGGACCTCCCAGAGCTTTCCCTTCCCCCATTGCAGCAGCCAACGATGTCTCTAGGCTTTGCCAGTTGTCCCAACTGAAAACCACAGAATCAATGTATAGAAACCGATTAGAAGGTACAAAGAGATCTCTCAGTGCATGAGGCACCGAGATGAAGATGAGGAGGAGGAAGTAACAAAACTTCCAAGTGATCTCAGCCAGAGTTCCGTAGGTTAATAAACTCACACCCAGTTTCAAATGTATGGGGGAGAAAATCAGATTAAGACAGCCTAATATACTTTGGGTGGGCTGGGATTTAGCTCAGTTGGTAGAGCGCTGCGCTGCAGTCACTGAGGTCCAGAGTTTGATTCCCAGCACTGCAAAAATGGGAGAAGGGCCTGGCAATCCACTCCCAAGGTGATCCTGAAACAGTCAGCCATTGAAAACCCTATGAGAGTCGCTATGAGTCGGATACCGACTCAACGGCACACAACAACAACAACAATAAACTTCGGTTCTATGTTGCTGTGAAAATGCCATATTAAATTAAACAAATTCTGTTTCTTTCTTCCCAGCAAGGGGGGAGGGAAAAGAAGAAAATGAGGAACACATTAAACGATAGAATATTCATTATACACAACTACATATTAAATGCTACGCATCTATGGAGCTAATTTTCTTCACAATGTTATTATTATTTGTTGCTTGTACGGCACCATTGACGTAAACATACTGTTTTATAAACACCCCCATAAAGTTTATTGCTCTTATGTGAGGGTGCCATGTAATTATGCATTTACCATCTAATAAACAGCGTGAGAAGCACAACTCCTCAGCAAAAAGCCACTTCAGTTGCATCTATCTTACTTTCTAAAAATCTCTGGGTAGCAACTACACCGTGTTGTGCTAGAAACAGATTGGTATGATCTCAATAAACAAGTCTTAAGAAAGAGATCTATTTTTGTGATTTTTTTTCTACTTTAAAGAAATAGGCTAGGCTTTCTCAGAAAGTGTTTCACACCATGGGGTATTTTTTGGAGGAGGGGTATTTTTGGGGTTTTGTTTGCTTCTCTGCCAGGCTGATCCATCTCTGTTAGGGCTGCAAAGCGTGTCGTGCGTGGGTGGAAAGACAAACCACACAGAGCATTCTTTCTGCCACAGTCAGGTCACCTTAAATTCTGCCTGGCAGATTTCTTCAGAAGGGGAAGAAACACAAAGAAGAAGAAAACACACGTATGTGCACACAGGAATATCACACGTGCACATACGCACACACGTGCACACGTGATTGACATGCCATGTGAATTCTATTCCAAACGGCAACTTTGCTTTCTCAGCTCAAGTCCCCAATGTCAGAAAAGCCCCTTTCTGTCCAGCGTTAGCCGGGGATGGTGGGAAGATGTAGGGTGAAGGCAGTCTCCTCTGTGGTCCAGCATCTGGTCTCAAGCGGATGAAATGTCCATTGATCTAACCCATTGAACTGGCCTTCGATGATTCCTAGCTCAGATATATCAGCCAGAAGTCCTTCGTAGAATGCAATCCAATCACTAGAGAGGTCAACACTATTAGCAGCTTTGCAGCTTTTTCTTTTATATTCTCCACCTGGTCTGGAGAATTGGACACATAAGACCCCAGAAACCTTTCTTTAAAAATGTATTCCTGGTGTCAAACAGGACTCTGCACACCAAATAATCTCTCATTTTCATGAAAAGGACTGTGGCCTCAACTCTGACAACAGGGTAACCTCACTACTTATTGATTCATTTTTTTAAATGGACCCCAAATGAAAACTAATTGTCCCTAGAGTTCTACAATCCAAGGACGTTAGACACAGGTAAATTTCTCAGTTGGATAAAATTGCAAGACTGGGAAACCTTCTTCCACCTCGTTTCTTTGCAAACTCCCAGGGATAGAAGCATATGGTAATGGATATTATTGATTTTGGAGAAAAAAGGAAAGAAAACCAAAGTGATTTAAAATAGGAGGAAAAGAAGAGACTTGAAAAAAAACCCTCATCAAGTAAGTTTTTGAAAGTATCTGCCTTCTTTCCTGTACAGATGTCTATATAGATAGGTAAGTCTAGGAGATTTGTAAGAAAACTTTGTTCGTTTTTCTTATCTAAATTGATTCCTCCTAGTTCTCTATTTAAAGATGGATGGATCTTACACATTGTTCGATCCAACCTACCTGTAAGATGCAATGTGTGCCTGACAGGAATGGTCAGAAAGTATAAGCCAAAGAGGAAGTGGAGACAGGAGAAGGGGCAGGATGCTTATATACGAGAAGTGCTGGGGGTTTCTTTCCCACTTGTAGCCAGTAGATTGCTGTCTACGCAGAGTTCTGGAGATTGTTATTTTCTAAGGCAAATTATCTCACTCACAGCTGGGACGTCCAGTGGATTTTTAATAACTTGGAATAAACACTTAAGGAATTTACCAAAACCCTGATCACCTCAGATTTAAATTAAACTAATCTAATGTATTTGGGAGGTGGACCCGGTGACCCACTCCCAAAAATCAGTCCGCCGTTGAAAACCCTATGAGTAGCAGAGAAGCACTGACAGTAGTGTTTTGCCTGTTGTATGTAGGGTCGCTATGAGTTGGATACGGACTCGACAGCAACTAACAACAACACAACAACAATCTAATGTATATTATTTCAAAGAATGTATTTGGAAGGGAAAAATGTAAAACTAAAAGGTTTACCTAAACACTAAGAGATAATGGTTTCTGTCAGAAATAGGAACGCGTGCTAGGAAGCTAAATAAAGTTTTAAATAGAAAGGAAGGTGTAGGCAGAGCTGGCAAGTTTTTCTTTTTCTTTCTTTTTTTTTTAAGGTATTGGGGGGTTGAACCCAGAGCCTTGCACATACTATCCAAGTGCTCTATGGCTGGGCTGCACCCCTAAACAATTTTTTTTGAGTCAGGGTCTTGCTAAGTTACACAGGCTGCCTCTGGCCTCGAAATTGAGATCCTCCTGCCTATGCCCCCTGAGTTGCTTGGATTACAGGTGCCACTGTGCCTGGCTGTCGCTGGCAGTTTTATGCCTCACCTTAAGAAAACCATACTCTAAGTCAAGTCATATGGAAACTATCAGATGCTCTGTGGTTTTCTATGGTCACCCTTACCTGTGAAAACCTAGCATGCTCTGACCTGTCCTGGATGGTTATGCTGTAGGGGCTCAGTACACAGCCAGCTATGGGTGAAATCCATCTGACCCTCAGTACCAAAGATCACACATCTTAAAATTAAACTTAGTTACTAAATAAACTACTTTTATGTTGCTACAAATCAACATAAGCTAGATACTTATCTGCCCTCTCTGTTCTCAGCAACTTGAGATGGTTTATAGGAGTTCATTGTTACTTCCATTAAGTTTGGCCTGATGGGGTTTGGCTCAGTTGGTAGAGTGCTGCTCTGCACTTGCTGGGGACCTGGGTTCAATCTCTTGTTGTTGCTGTTAGGTGCAGTCAAGTCAGTATCCGACTCATAGAGACCCTGCCTACAACAGGTGAAGCACTATTGTCGGTGCTTCTCTGCTGTTCATAGAGTTTTCAATGGCAGACTGATTTTGGGGAGTGGGTTGCCAGGTCCTTCTCCCAAACCTACAGCACCTGGTGTTCCCAGGCAGTCTCCCATCCAAGTACTAACCAGTCCCAACCCTGCTTAGCTTCTGAGATCTGATGGGATCGGATACCACAGGGCTACAGCTGCAGAATGTTTCAATATCTAGCACCGCAAAAATGGAAGAAGTACGTGTCAATCCACTCCTGAAACAATCAGCCATCAAAAGCCCTATGAATAGCACAGAAACACTGACCTGGGGCCCGGCACGGCACAGTGGCAGGGAATGTTTCCTTCTGTTGTACAGAGGGTCAGTATGAGTCAGACCCCACTGGACAGCCTCTGACAACAACAACAAAGGTTTCTCTGTACTTTGTGAACTGTAACCCAACTTGATATGTCAACAGGCTGTAATCTGTTCTTGCTACAAGTAGCTACAGCTACCCCAACCAGTCACAAACAGCCAACTACTGAAAAAACTGTTCAAACAAGGCTGACCAACTGTAGCCAATCATGCTGTCTGCTACCTGACTTCCATTTTTGGTACAGCCCTTTCTCATCTCTGGATCTAAATAGAACCTGTCCTTGGTCGTGGCGCTGGACCTTCCGAACTTTTGTTAATTTGTTTGTTTGAGACACTGCCTCACCGTGTATCCCAGGCTGGCCTTTGACTCTCCAGCAACCCTCCTGCCTCAGCCTCCCCAGTGCTGGGATCGCAGGTGTGTGTTCCCTGGCCTGGCTTCTGAACCATGTTTGATGTGGTCTGTGCCAGGTTCTAGTATGGCAAATAAAGCCAATTCAGAGCAGCAAAACCAGATTTGTAATTCTGTCTTTTATCACCTCTTAGACTCAAACGTATGACCTTTTCAAGGTTTCTTCTCAGTACAAATCCAGCCCATGGCAGGTGCATTTGACAGCCCAGCACAGGTGATGAAGGCTGAGATCCTGCAGGGTCAAGGGCAGGCTGCACAGCAGCATCACTGGGCGCACAGGTCCAACAGTGCAGCAGCAAACCCCTCTGTTGTTGTATTCAGCACATAAAAGAATTTATACTCGACACCGAAGTTATAGTACAGAATTGAGGCGAGACTTAGAGTGAAAGGTAACACGCCTTTAAGGAATAATCACTATGGAAAACTGAGGCTCCTGGAGAAGGTTACATACCTTCTCCAGGAAGGAAACTTGGGCAAGCCTCCGTTCTTTGGGTGAATTGGCATAAGGATATTCCCCAGGGGAAGGAAAAGCCAGAGAAAGCAGAGGGTCAAGCAATGGTTTTAGAGGAAGTTCCTTGGATAGGCAGAGAAGACGGACCACCTGAGAGAAGGGGGAAGGGTCTGTGTGGCTGCTGGAGAGAAGAAAAGAGGAAAGAAGAGGGAAGAGGGGAAAACAAGGAGCAAAGAGGGAAGAGAGAAGGGCACAAAGTCATTCTAGTGTTATGCAAACTAGGACATGCTCAATATGACATCAGCGCTGGGCACCCAGCCCTGGGGACCTAACCATGGGCACCTAGTGTGACCTGAGCCCTGAGCTTGGGAACTCAGTCTCCCAAGCTTTGCCTGGAAAAGCCTCCTCTTCAGTAATCTTTTGTGACTTAGGGCTTATGAAGCCTGAGGGCTTTGACTTGTAAAATGTTGTTGTTGTTGTTAGGTGCCGTTGAGTCCGTATCTGACTCATAGCGACCCTCTGTACAACAGGGGAGACACTATTGTCAGTGCTTCTCTGCTGTTCATAGGGTTTTCAATGGCAGATTGATTTTTGGGAGGGGGTTGCCAGGTCCTTTTCTCAAGCGACTTGTAAAATAGGCTAATGGATTTGTTTAGTGTATTTCAAAAGAATGGGCCAGTTGACAGATGTCTTGAAATGGTCAGCCTTTGTTATACCCAGGCAGCAACTGATCTCAGGTTAGGATGTGGGGTCTGTCACAATGTCCTCCCTGTGTGCTGGGAGGTCATCTTGGCTTCATTCATCATGGCTGAATGCAAGAAACATTTTCAATCCCCTTTCCTCCATTTTTCCTGCTAATGGCTAAGCTTCTTGTTGTTAGATGCCATCCAGTTGCTGTCCAACTCATAGCGACTCTGCCTACAACAGGGGAAACACTATTGTCAGTGCTTCTCTGCTATTCATAGGATTTTCAATGGCGGATTGATTTTTGGGAGTGGGTTGCCAGGTCCTTCTCCCAAGCCTACAGCACCTGGTGTTCCCAGGCGGTCTCCCATCCAATTACTAACCAGGCCTGACCCTGCTTAGCTTCCGAGATCTGAAAGGATCAGATGCCACAAGGCTACGGCTGCAGGCAATGGCTGCTTGTAGCCCCTTACTACGGTCAGGGATTTGTCACACTCAGTGCTGCTCAGCTGCGGCACAGACCCCTGTGCACGTGGCATTCACATGGGCCCACCCTGGGGACAAGTGGGATGCCTATCGTGCTGTGAGTAGTAAGCTGTCTGGATCCCACAGAAGTGGCTGGCCCACTTTGGGCCGCTGTAGGACCCCTACTGCCAAGGGGCTCCCAGACCACTGGATGGACAGACTATCAACATTTGTGCAAGGGACTCCATGTAAAGGCTGAGAAAGGGGCCTGGCTTCGGATACAAACCGCAAGATCTCCCAGTCACTTTGTTGGTCTTCTGAGGGCCTGTGTTGCAACTGACCTGCGTACAACAGAATTTAAGGGTGAAGAGCCGAGGCTTGGGAAGCAAACATTCTTACCTTCCACTGCCAGTTCGCTGCTCCCTGTCTGCCTGACTTGAGCTTGCTGCTCTCCTCCCCAAGCCTCAGTGTCCCGTGTAGGAAAGGAGCATTAGGAAAGAATCTCACCAATTTGTTCCGTGAGAAGATCTAGTAAGTGCATGGCTTTGGTGAACCAGCTCACAGGATATGCTGAATGTAGATTAGCTATTAACTTTTTTACTGCTAAATGATAAGTTTTGGATAGTGTTTCAGGCCCCAAAGGCTGGTCGTTATAATGAGACAATTTGATAAACAGAAAATTTTTAACTGGTAATCAAACTCAATCCTAATTTCACTGAAGAAGATAACAAAAAGCAGCAAGAACTTAACTTCTGCTAAACCAGACACTCAGTGGGCATCAAGCCAAAGAGGATACAGGCCTCCTGGATGCCAGCTCAACCTCCTCCCTATTGGAGCTTTAATACCTCAAAGGTAGTCAAGACCAAGAGGCACAATTGGAAGCAGGGGAGGAAAAGAGGATGAAGTAAAAGAAAACCTAGAGAAGCTAAGATTTGCCACAGAACCACCCTTAAAACTAGGCAGAGAGGAGATAGTTTCAATTCTCATTAAGAGAATATTTATGATAGATAATATAGGCTAGAAATTCTATTTCAAGCTGGTACACGCCTGTAATCCCAGCGGCTTGGGAGGCAGAGCCAGGAGGATCGCAAGTTCGAGACCAGAGGAAGTCTGCATAACTTAGCAAGACACTGCCTCAAAAAGTAAAGAAAAAAAAGGGAGCTTGGGGGTGCAGCTCAGTGGTCCAGCACTTGCAGAGCATGCAAGCATGAGGCCCTGGGTTCAACCCCTAGTACCACAGGAAAAAAAAAAGAAATTATATTTCAGTCACATCATGTGCTTGTGAAAGCTGGACAGTGAATGAGGGAGGCAGGAGAAGAATTGATGTGTTTGAATTATGCTGCTGGAGATGAATATTGAATATACCATGGCCTGCCAAAAGAACCAACAGATCTGTCCTAGAAGAAGTGCAACCAAAGTGCTCGTTGGAAGCAAGGATGGCCAGACTGCGTCACATGTATTTTGGACATGTTGTCAGGAGGGACCAATCCTTAGTGAAGGACATGATGTTTGAGAGAGTGGCAGGTCAACAAGAAAACAAAAGGAAGGAAAAAAAATGTATGAATGTTACTTCATATGCATTCTTTATGATGGGATAAAATGGAACATTTATGATGGAGAGAGGTAACACAAAAATCAAAAATCTATTCAACTAGTAATTACAACATAAAGTTGAAAATTCAAGTAAGCAAAGAAAATGAACATCATTCTGTTTCTGACTTGAAAAGCGAGAGAATTTTAACTGTGCCTTAGGTATCATTTGCCCAAGACATTTTCCCTGAGTCCTAGACTGACACATTCTCCTAGCACCCTGTACTTGCCACCTGTAACAACTGAAGTATTTATTTCTTTTTGTTTTGTTTTCCATCCATCTAGGAACTCCTGGGGAAAGGGACAGGCTCTTCCTAAGTGCTCTGTCTCCTGTTACTGTACTAGCTGGCACACAGCAGAATCTCAACAATACCGTTTAATAAAGGAATAAATGGAGAGGCCGCTGGTGGAAAACCTTGCTAATTATCAGATCCTTCCTGACCGACAGGAGGCAGAAGGTATTTCCTCCGGCAAAGACATATCCTTTTAGCACTCAGCAATACTGAAGCGGAGATATCGCAATGTTCGCAGGAAGTAGATAACTCACATTATGATTAAAATTGGCCAGGGGATGGGGGCTGTTCACTGAACAGATCACATGATTTCAAAAGCAGTAGGAAGGCTGTCACTCTCTAACTGAGCGATCTTGGCTGGCTGATGGAGCCCCTGGGACAAGAGCAACAAACAAATGCTAAAGCCATTTCCTCTTGCTTCCAGAGAAGTCAATAAGTTGGTTTGACTCTCTGTGACTTTGGAATAGGAGGAGGTAAGGTGACACTGTCATCATGCACGTGAAGAGTCCTCTCTCTTTAGCATTCGAGTGCATTTTGTTGCCCTTTGTCTTGCCCATGCTTGTGTCTGCCACTGGAAAGTCACCCAAAACTACTTTAGGAAAAAGAGACCCAGTAATCCGAGCTGTAAACCCAGTCGGCCTTCAATGATCGGCCTTCCCCTTATTGTTGTTGTGCATTTATATTAGACAGGAAGATCTCATCTCTTTGACACATCAAGGTTTACCACGTCATCGTCACCGTCGTTGTTACCATTTTTATCAGCATCGCTTCATTTCTGAGCATCTACCTTGAACCAGAGGCTAGCCACATTAGCCATATTGCTACTGGATAGCAGTCTTATGAGCTCTCTGTAAATATTTTCAGATTTTGGGTGAGGGAACCAAGGCTCAAAAAGCAAAACTAGCTTTGAGAAGTCACGCACTTAGAAAATGAAAAGGAAAAAATCTAAATTAAAACCAATCTAGATTCTCTAGTCATTGAAAATCCTATGGGTCAGACACAACTCCATAGCACCTAACAGCAACAACAACAACACAGCTCACATGTCATTCTGTGGATCACGTCACAGTTTACTCTTTCTAGCTCTGCATTTTAATGGTGGGGATGGGAGAATTAATTAATAATAATAAAAATTTCTGTTCCGAAGTAAATGTCCTTTAATCTCTATATGATACAAACATCTAGATGTGAAAACAAAAGTAAAAATGGTAGCCATGCCAGCAAAGCCAAAGTGGCAGTAAGTGGGGCTGGGAGGGGAGTGTGTCCTGCAGAGGTCTCCTTTGCTCAGGAGAACTGCAGATCCTGGGCCTGGCCCCAGAGAGGCATGTCCGACCTGACTCTGTTGATACAACCCACCTGGTGACCTCTGGATTCATAAATGACTGGCTCCCCAGAAACTCCCTAATCCAGATAGTGCATTCTGATGCCAAGCCTCGCATACCAGTGTTTATCTGTCATGTGGGATGCTTCCTGACAGTCCCCCAGGAGCAGGCCCTTCTTGGCTAGCTCACCAGTCTTCTGCTGGTTGTTGTTAGGTGCCATCCAGTCAGTATCCAAGTCATAGCGACCCTGCATACAACAGGTGAAACTATTGTCAGTGCTTCTCCGCTGTTCATTGGGTTTTCAATGGCGGATTGATTTTTGGGAGTGGGTTGCCAGGTCCGTCTCCCAAGCCTACAGCACCTAGTGTTCCAAGGCGGTCTCCCATCCAAGTACTAACCAGGCCCGACCCTGCTTAGCTTCTGAGATCTGACAAGAGTGGATGCCACAGGGCTACGGCTTCAGGCCTTCCGATGGTAGCTCTTTACTAATGCAAAAGTGAGGTACTGTTTTATTCATGGCTGAGTTGTAGCAAAAAATCATGACAGGATTCCAAGTCTGCCTAATCATATTCCTAAAAAGAGACCGATGTAGCCATTGGTTATTAAAATATAGATACAGACCTTCAATAGCTGAAGGGATAGCGGGAGAATGTCATTGTCCTTCCTTACAACTTCTTACAGCAATGATCAGAATGCACCAAGCATCCCTTTCTTCTAGCAACGATTTTTCTAGGTTTGCTCGAAGACCTGATCAAGTAAGGCACGTTTTGTACAAGTGGCAGCGGTTTGGGCTGAAACAGAAAGCTATGATTGAGATGATGCAATGATTGTGAAAGTTTTGTGTGTGTGTGTTCTGTAATGAAGCAGTCATGAAACTGAAATCACGAAATGACTCTTGTTCACAGCCTTTCCATTTTCCAAGTAATTGTTTGACGGCTTCTGGAGTTCAGCAGCCAATTTCTGCTCATTTTCTATTCAGATCAAAGAAAGGACCATCTGTAAATTTTACCAAAGGTAGAATGTTCTCAAAAAGATACAAAGGTACTCAAAAGATCATAGAATAAAGATTCTGGGGTCTTACAAAATTTTGAACAAATGTTATGAACAAAATGTTATTCAGAATTGGAGAATTTTTTTCTTAATTTCAGAAACCTTCTATAACTGAAGAAATAAATTTTCACTATGTTTTGGCTTTTGTGAGAGCTGGCTCATGGTCAAACAGGATCATTTTCAATCTGACACTTCAGACCCTGGCAAAGGACGGCCTGAGCTGAATCCAACCCATGGCTTGTTTGTCTGAATCAAATGTCATTGGATTGCAACCACGCCCATTTGTTTATATCTTATCTCATCTGCACTTCAACTATGGTGGCACAGCAGAGTAGCTGCCATAGAGGCCATCTGGCCTGCAGAGTTAAAATATTTGCTCGCTGTCCCTTTACCTGCAAAGTTTGAGGACCTTGACTTTAAATAAAATAGACATGATATTAGCTGGAGTTAGGCTTTCACAGATTTTTGAAAGAGAACTAAATCCAACTCTTAATATTCAGAACTGCCACCACTCCCAGATGTAATTCTACTTGTAGCCTTTAGAAATAGCCCTTCCTCATTTTCTTGACCTCTTAGAAAAAACACCAAAGAAAACTAGCAGATCAGAAGACCCGTAGATCAGAAGTACAGGATAGAATCTCGTGGGAATCTCAGCTGGGGACTGGAGGGCACTACTCCATTCACTCACCGTCAATCTAACAGCAGAATGTGAAGCATGGCAGTCACTACGCCCAGAGGCAGCAAGTTCAAAGATCTGCATATGAGATTGGCCAGAGGAAGGGGGCACAAATGTAAAGGTTCTTAGCCACGGCTTCATAGTAAGAACATTGGCAGAAACCAAGAAGGTGCCAGTGCCTAGTCTCACACCAGACCAATTAAATCAGAGCACCCAGAACCGAGGCTGAAGCAGCCAACTGGGCCAAAGTTCCCCAGGTGGCTCTACCATGCAGATGAAATCACAGAGCCCTGAGTTCCAGTAATGAAGGAAGCTCTAGGTAGAGAGGTCAGTTAACTCCCGTGGCCCTCTCTTTTCAATCTGTAAAAACGAGAAAGTTAAAACGAAGTTCTCAGGTCATTCCCATCTGAGACTGTCAGTTCAGTCCAGGTGAGTTGAACATGTCCCTAGCAGAGGAAGTGTGGGACATCATGACACCCGTTACGAAGCTATGTGCAGAATGGGAAGTGTGAAGAGCCGGAATGAGCTCATTGCGTCTCTTCCTTTGGAGAGAAGACTTGTTGGGGTTTATGTTGGTACTCAGTGGCCAGTACTTCAGACGGAAGAGAAGCTGAGGCCAACATCAGATGCCCTGGAGGTTCCCTCACCTCTCCAAGCACCCCCAGGTCTGGTGGTTCACTTCTGTCTAAGAGACAATAACGGAGCACCTGCTCTGACGCTCACACTGTGGAGAGAAGAGCGAAGCATTCCAAGTGAGGATATTTCCTTTAGAGTCAGACAAAGGCAGGACAAATTCTTATTCTGCCATTTATTAGCTGAGGGAGATGGAGTTTATTTGTTCTCTCTAGGCATTAGTTTCCTCATCAGCAAAAGAAGTGTAATAATCAACTCTCTATCCCAGGATCATTGTGAGGATTTAGTGACATAATGCATTACAAGGACTTATCAAAGATTAGAGCACAATATGTGGACCAAATGAAAGGCAGATCAATTTCATAGTCATTTTGTTGTTATTGTCATTACTGTTATCATTATGATGCTTTGACAATACAAGAGAATCAATGATACTGATGTTCAATGATTTCACAATTTTTAGCCACGAAAGACACCGCACAAGGTTGATGTTAATAATTTATGACACCTTTTTATGGAAAGTATTTCAGGCATTGACAGGAGTAGCAGAGTGCAGCATATATTACCATGGAGATCACACTTAGTCTCATTCCTTTCTCCAGGGCAGAACACAGTATCTTACGTGCAGGTAACACTAATGTTACACACGTGCGTATCCATAAGCAATATATGGTATTGGTTGAACATTTTCAAACTTCATATAAATGATGTCATATTAAAAGTGTGATTGTAAAAACTGGTGTTGTCCTCAATTTTATGGTTTTCAAATTGTATATGGCTGTATTGACACTCGGGCTGGGATTTAGCTCAGTTGGTAGAGCGCCACTCTGCAGTCTCTGAGGTCCCGAGTTCCAATCCTAGCACCACAAAAATGGGAGACAGACATGGCAACCCACTCTCAAGGCAATCCCGAAACAATCTGCCATTGAAAACCCTATGAGGGTCGCTATGAGTCAGACACGACTCCACAGCACCTAACAACAGCAATATTGACACTTGCAACTCCAGTCCATCCAGTCTACACTTCATTGTTGTTGTTGTTAGGTGCCGTCGAGTCGAGTCCGACTCATAGCGACCCTATGTACAGCAGATCGAAACACTTGCCGATTCTGTGCCAGGCAAACCATCTTATTTATGTTTAAGCCCATTGTTGCAGACACTGTGTTAATCCATCTGGTGGAGGGTTTTCCTCTTTTCCGTTGACCTGCCACTCTTCCAAACAT
>VMDO01009272.1:0-78339 GCA_007922755.1 Pedetes capensis | reverse complement strand
CTGAGGAAATAATGTGAGAAGCTGACCTTTATGAGGAAGAACGCAGCATCAAGATTGGAGGAAGACTCATTAACAACCTGCGTTATGCAGATGACACAACTCTGCTTGCAGAAAGTGAAGAGGATTTAAACCACTTACTGATGAAGATCAAAGATCATAGCCTTCAACACGGGTTACGACTAAACATCAACAAAACAAAAATCCTTAAGACTAGGTCAGCACACAACTTCACAATAAATGGAGAAAAGATTGAAGTTGTCCAAGATTTTGCTTTGCTTGGCTCTATAATCAACACCCGTGGAAGCAACAGTCAAGAAATCAAAAGATGCATTTCTCTAGGGAAAGCTGTGGCAAAAGATCTCTTTGTTGTTGTTGTTGTTGTTAGGTGCCATCGAGTTGGTATCCGACTCATAGCGACCCTCATAGGGTTTTCAATGGCTGACTGTTTTGGGATTGCCTTAGAGTATTGAAAAGCAAAGATGTCACATTGAAGACAAAGGTGCGTCTGACTCATGCCATGGTATTTTCAATCTCATCATATGGTTGTGAAAGCTGGACATCGATCAAGGGAGACAGAAAAAGAATTGATGGTTTTGAATTGTGGTGCTGGCGTCCTCTATTGAATATACCATGGACTGCCAAAAGAATCAACACATCTGTCCTAGAAGAAGTGCAACCAGAGTGCTCCTTGGAATCAAGAATGGCCAGATTGCGTCTTACATATTTCGGACATGTAGTCAGGAGAGATCAATCCCTGGAGAAGGACATCATGCTTGGGAGAGTGGAAGGTCAATGCAAAAGAGGAAAACCCTCCACCATATGGATTGACACAAAGTCTGCAACAATGGGCTTAAACATAAATAAGATCGTTTCCTTGGCACAGAACCATGAAGTGTTTTGATCTGCTGTACATAGGGTTGTTATGAGTTGGACTCGACTCGACGGCAGGTAACAACAACAACAAGCTCTTTTCACTTATTAATCATAGGATTTCTTCAGAGGCAGCATGGCAAAGTGAAGTCAGGCTGGGTTCTAGATCTGAGTGCCAGTCACTAGCTTTTTTTTTTTTTTTTGCCATAACTCACTTGTCCTCTCTGATGGTTGTGAGAATTCAGAGAAGCAATACATGTATAAGTAATAGGCTATTATTCTTGTTGACTAAGGAGAGTGGCATAAGTAAACTGCTGGCTATTTTAGAATTTTAGAATTAAATTGTATAATGCACGTTGTGGCTAAAGGATATCTGATGGATGGAAATAGGTAGCTGTAGAAAATGGGATGTAGGACTGGGTTCAGCTACAAAAATTTAAATATTCTGTATCAATATTCTCACCATTGTTCTTATCACTCTTTTCTTGCTATAGTTGTCAGGTTCTTCCTGAAGTTTCTCTCTCTCTGCATTGTGGGTGGAAGCAAGAGGTGGGTGCCCTCACACTGCACCCAGTGGCAAGGCTGTGTCCAGAGAACAGAGCATCACACACAGGATAGAAGGACAGGGGTTTATTCACGAAGGAGGGGAAAGGAATTCAGGATTAGGGAGAGGGGAAAAGGGAGTTGGAGAAGGGAAGTACTCACTGCTGGCTCTGCTGCTGGGGCAGAGCCTCCCCATGTCAGTGTTACTGCTCTTCTGGCTCGCAGGTTTCACCACTTCAGGGGCCCTGTGCTTGACTCCCGGAGTCTTGCCTTGAGAAGCTGTCCGTCCATGTAGGATATCCGGTGTTGTAGGGTGGGTTGGGATTTAGCTCAGTTGGTAGAGTGCTGCTCTGCAGTCTCTGAGGTCCCGAGTTCAATTCCCAGCACTGCAAAAAATGGGAGAAGGACCTGGCAATCCTTTCCCAAGGCAATCCTGAAACAGTCAGCCATTGAAAACTCTATGAGGGTCAGTATGAGTTGGATACCGACTGGACAGCACCTAACAGAGGTTGGGGTGGGATAAAGGTGGCAGGTGGGTTGAAGTATGATGAAGGCAGATCAGAGGAAGGCTGAAGGATAGGCTAGGTGGATGAGTAAATTGGCCTTGGGCCCTTAAGAACCCGCAAGGACCCGGTGAGCTTTTCTTGGATGGTGTTCAGAATAGCAGCTGAACTCTGAGCTCTGGAGTCTATATGGCCTGATAGCCAGCCAATCAGGGGAACAGGGTTGGATCAGAAATGACCAGTCAGGTACCAAAGGGGCTTTAGATGATACCATACCCTGGGTACCATCTTGGCCCACTTGATGGGAGTAGGGAAGAGTGAGATACCAAGACGTATGGCAAAGGTGACCAGTTGCTATCTTGCCCCATCTTCCAAGTGGGCTAGATGAGCTCCTGGGACTGGCCATGTTTGGGGTACTCTCTATCCCCCTGGGAATTCCAACAATAGTAAGAAGGAGAATCACATCCACGGAAGAGTGGGAATAGTGGTCTATACTTCCCTTTGGGTAAAACTATGTTTCTGACAGAGCTCCAAAAGAAGCTGCCACATAACTGGAGGCAGACACTTAAGAAGACTGAATTTGCTGAAACTGATCTCCACGGGGGTGTTATACAGCCAGAAATATCCACTGAATAAAGAAATGTGAGAGGAAATGTAAACAAAGCATGAAGTCCTATTTAAACATAATGTGAAATTAGGAATAAGAACTGAGGATTGGCTGTCACTTAAAGGCTGGAGAATTGCAGGACCCACATGGGTCAGCTTTTCTTATTCCCAGTTTTAGAGATGATGAAATAGCTTCTGGGAGAGAAATTGACTCTCCTAGTTTTGTAGGGTAAGCTTGCATCCTGGTTTGTTTGCTGTGTATCTATTACTACTGCTTAGTTTTCCTTAGCACTCTCTTTCACACTCCAGTTTGAACAACAGATTGCATGGTGGCAAACAGTGCTAGCATAAGTAGCCCAGGGTCAAGACTGCTCTCTATATCTCAACTGCACTTCTTCTTCTACAACTGTACTGTCGTCTTTCCTTGAGTGAACTGGAACTTTCTCTATTTTTCAAATACGAATTTGAGGCAATGGAATGTTTGTTTAAAACTCTTAAGAGAAACATGGAAGATACCATGAATACTAAGAGGAAAAGAACTTATGGTAGACTTGGTCAAATATCAATCACGCTTGGTATTCATTTGGTCAGGAAAAATGTAAATTCCTATGTTTCTAGCATACTATGTGAGAGATCACCAGTCAGTGTTCCTTTGGGTTCTTGTCATATCTGTTCTTGGTAAATAAACAAATAACTATTGAGCACTTCCTAAATAGAAGACATTGTGACAGACCAAAGAAATAGCAGTGAATAGTCCTCTGAGGAACAGGAATAACTTTAAGAGGTACAGAACACCATTTTTATAACCTGTGAATTTTTACTTGGTGGGTAGCATTGTGTGAATTTAGTGGTCAACAGCCCCAGCATGAATTTCACTTGTAACCTTTACAGTTCAAGATGACTTTGTGATCATATACCAGCTACCTAGAGGGTACTTGGACTATTTGGGGCAAGGTGGTGGCTGGATGGTAGGGAAAAGGAGGGAGAGAATTTCTCAGTGCCCTCAAATCACACCATCAAATTTTTCCCTACAGAAACTCAGACCACAGGGTCAGATAGAACTGCTATGGAAGGAACAAAGAGCCTTGTGTGCTTACTCCACGGGCCTGAGGTGCTATGTGACCTTATCCTCAAGGGGTCAGAAGCATATCGGAAAGCCTCCCAGCATGGCTGGTGAGTGAGAATGCTATAAAACACGAGAACACAAAACCTAGTGGCTTAATGGTTTTGGCTCTGATTTGGTTCTTATATAGTCAGAAACAAGCACAGTTGGCAAAATGGGAGTCTAATCCAAGCATCTAAATGCCACCACTTGGAGGAATTTAGTAGGGGGTCAAAGAGTAGGAAGTAAAATATATTGGAGCGCAAGGACTCCTGCAATTTAGTGTGTATCTCTCACCATAATATCTTTGGCGTAGTCTTGTCATGGTAACAGTCATTTGTGGCTAATGATTGTTAAGAAGCCAGCCGTGCAGGTGGGGGTCATATATGATGAAGACTTGTGGCTTTCTCAGGTTACTTCTTCTATTGGATGGAATGGGATTTTTTATGAGCTCTAATGACATTCACTCAGATAGAGTTTCTTAACATACTGTGCAAAGGTATCCAGAGATAGAATCCTCTAGGAAGTAGGTATTTTTCAATTTCCAGATCTTATTGTGTGGTAGAAAAGGCTCTTCGTTATGATTCTCCCCCAGAAAAAGGGAGAAGGGAAAGAAGGTTCTTACAAGGATAACTTGGGAAGTGGTAGTCATTTTTTACTCTGAAATATTTGGCTTCTCAGCAGTTGAACCAACAGTTAAATTGTATGTGAAGAATGTTCAGCATGAAGATCACTGAGCAGGAGTTACCCAAATCTAAAACGTTTTCCAGAAGGATAGCATTTGGATCCAGACATAAGGCTTCTAAAGCAGTTTAAAGGTGACATAAAATGACCTCATTAACAGGTTATAATCAACTCCTTACTTTTGCTGTTGTTAGGTGCTGTCAAGTCGGGTCCAACTCATAGTGACGCTATGTACAACAGAAGGAAACACTACTCGACACTGTGCTATGCCTGGCACTATGTCAATGTTTCTGTCCTGTTCATAGGATTTTTGATGGCAGATTGTTTCGGGAGTAGGCTATCAAGTCCTTCTCCTAAGCCTACAGCACCAGGTGTTCCCAAGTGGTCTCTCATCTGAGTAATAACCCAGCCTGACCCTGCTTAGCTTCTGAGAGCTGATGAGATAGGATGCCAGGGTGCTATGACTGTAGACTTCTTATCTGTAGACCCTAATAGTTACAGAGTATTAATTTTATTAGATTTTTGAGTGGTCCATTCAAGACATATTGTTGTTGTTGTTCTTGTTGTTAGGTGCCATCCAGTCGAGTCTGACTCATAGCGACCCTCACAGGTTTTTAATGGCTGACTGTTTCGGGATTCCCTTGGGAGTGAGTTGCCACATCCTTCTCCCATTTTTGTGGTGCTGGGAATTGAACTCGGCACCTCAGAGACTACAGAGCAGCACTCTACTAACTGAGCTAAATCGCAGCCCGAGACGTTTTACAGAGATAATTTATACCAGTCTTAGCCAGGATCTCATTCTTTCTCCTTTCTGCCCGCCACATTTCCCAAATTTGTCATTACCCCCAGCCTCACCACCCAGCCTCTTAAGGTTGCAGAATTAGCAAATAAAAGTACAGAACATCCAGTTAAATCTGAATTTCAGGTTAATAAAAAACTCAAGCCATTTCTCTTAATCTAAGTATGTTCCACGCAATATTGGGGATATATTTATACTAAAATTATCTATTATTTATGTGAAATTCAAGTTTAGCTGGATATCCTGTATTTATCTGGCAATCCTATCTCTACTCAAACACTTAACAAATGCCTGCATTTGTAGTTTGTTTATGTTGAAACTACCTATTCAGACAGATTGACATCATTAAGGAAAAGTATATGATAACATAAAAACTCCAAATACTTGCAACATTTGAAATTCTTTAAAAAAATGCGTGTGTGTGTGTGTGTGTGTGTGTGTGTGTGTGTATTCTCTACGTCCTAAGAATTATGTAGAGAGTCTAGAAGCCACTCAGTATCTTAAATTAAATGAGGATCCTTTAAAGATTGTAACAGCAATCATGTAATATGTTTAAGTTTTACCTTGGCAATTATCCATACTTACAAATAAAAATATTTTTCTTTGAGCATGTATATAATAAAAGGGTAAACATCAAGGACTCCTTCTTCCTTATCTGTCTGTAGCTAACTTCACATAATATCCTATAAAGTTTGGAAAAACAAACAATAGTAGAATAAATCTGCCATCTTAAAAATTTGGGAAGCAGATTAGGTCTCAAGACTGAATAAAAACATCTATGCACATAGCCATGTGCTTTTCCATGAGAATTGTTGGTCAAAAACTCATATAGTTATTTACATAAAACTTTTAAAATGTAAGCTAATCTATAGGGAAGGAAAGCGGATGAATGTTTACCTAGGAATAGGAAGGCAGATAGGAAGGGCTTTGGGGGTGGCAGGGTGCTTTATAAAGACATAGGGGAACTTTTAGGAATGAAGAATAGACCAGAGGCACCAAAAAATGTATACACATGTTAAGAGATATTATCTATGTATTACTTTTTGAAATTGAATTGAATTATGATGTAACCACTTGGAGCACCTCTTGTAATTTCAGAAGTCAAACATGACTTATATTAATCTTTTGTTATTGGTATATATTCTTACAATTTTAGTATGTGAAAGGGGTATATATTTTGGCACCTTCTATATTTACTATCTTGATTGTGGAGATGGTTTCATGGGGTATTCATATTTAAAATCTTATGAAATGATATCATTACAATATGTAATTTACTGTATCAATTGGCCTTAATAAAGCTGAACAAAATTCAAATCATTTTAAAATAAAACTAATATATGATAAGCTGCATTAGAATTGTAAAGCATTTTCTAACGTGATCCTATAAGCCCCATTTAGAAAGTCACATTGTGTTTTAGAATGATTGGAATTAAGGAGATTTCTATGAAGAAAAGGCATGTCTCATTTCTTTCAAATGTTAAAACCTCAAATGCTTGTAATAGCCCTGGCATATAGTAATGGCCCTGGCATATAGTAAAGATTCATATTATATTTTGAATGAATAAATAGAAGCAATATAATTCCAAAGTATAGCAGAAAGAAGTATATACTAAGTTAAGTAGGAAGATAATAGCAATTATGTTTGGCTACTAGTAACAGAATCCTAACCACAGTGAATTGTTGTTGTTGTTAGGTGTCATCGAGTTGGTATCCGACTCATAGCGACCCTCTGTTCAACAGGGGAAACACTATTGCCAGTACTTCTCTGCTGTTCATAGGGTTTTCAATGGCAGATTGATTTTTGGGAGGGGGTTGCCAGGTCCTTCTCCCAAACCTACAGCACCTCGTGTTCCCAGGTGGTCTCCCATGCAGGTACTAATCAGGCCCGACCCTGCTTAGCTTCCGAGATCTGACATGATCAGATTCCTCAGAGCTATGGCTGAAGGCCTAACCACAGTGAATACGTCACACAAATATTTATTTTTCCATGCAATAGTAGTTCAGGCAATCCAAGACTGTTTGGTGGCTTTCCAAAGGATTCACGAACTCAAAATTCTTCTACTTTTATTTTCTTCACAACACATGGCTTCCATTCTTAGGGACAACAAATTTTCTAATATATTTGATTTCTATACCACAAAAAAGATGGTAACTCCTTTCTGCTAAGACTGTTCCTTGTGTCTTTCTCTGAAGATTCACATGACATTTTATTATTTCATTGGCATATTTAAAGCAAGAGAGACTGGAAAATGTAGACTATTTTGGTTGTCAATGTGTGCAAATAAAACTCAGATTTATGATAACAAGGAAGAAGAGGGTAGGCATTAGGCAGCAATTAACTTTCCCTACTTTTGAGAGACTCAATATTACTTTGTGATTTTCATTCCTCTTGATCTCAGAATCAGAATTGAATAGTAATCATTTAGAGTTTATGGAACATATTTCCAGGTGCCTCTTTTAACTACTCCAGTCTTTTATTTCACTATAAACATCAGGCAGACATCAAGCAGATTGAAAAGGAAGTAGCAATACCTAGAGGAAACTAGAAATACTGAATTCCAACTTATAGATTCATTCTTCTACCAAGCAAGGAATAGGGGTCAGAGGCCATTATAATAAAAACATTGCCCAGATTCTTTTATTTTGTTGTATTGCATATTTCTTAAGACAAATGGGTTATTGCCTAAGGCTCAGAAATCTTTTGCCATGTAGAGATTTTTGTCATAATATTATTTGTTGTGATGAAATTTGACCTGTATTATATTTCTTTACCTCTACTGCCTAATTTCCCTTAGGGCAGTGGTTTTCAAATTTTTTTAGTTGGGGAAATCCTTTGTTGGAACAAAATCTTATGGAGGCATACAAATAAAACAAATAAAATTGATGTGGCTCTGGGTGAAGGACTATGAGCAGAAATAACCCTCAAATCTTACCAACTCATCAACTCTCCCTCTCCAACCCACCACTTCAGTCAGCACATACAGTATGTTTGGATAATTGTTTAAGGTCTTGTAAATTATTTATTTTTAGTAAGATATAAATACCATATAGTAAAGAATAAGGAATAGCTCCAGAAAATATTTTCCTTCACTGTTTCATTTTCTTAAGCTACAATTAAATTTTCCCATTTGTACATCAGTTAAGAATTTGAGCATCAATAACCATTTGGTACTTTTAAATGGTGGTTTAGCTTAAAAACCAGAAGTGAGTCAACTGTGGAGGTTACATTGTTGTAAAATCTTATTATAGTATGGAAATACAGATCTTCTCTGCAATATTAGAGCACAAATGCATTCTAATGGGAGAGAAATTACTACATTCATCACTCATTTAAGAAATAGCTTTTTGGAATCTGTGGATTTATTTTTGTTGTTAGTTGTTTGATTTTGCTTTGCTTGTCATATCCATTATTAAGCTTTGTAGAATTAATAAAAAATCAAGAATGAAATTCTTTCATTTAAAAATAAAGGTTTTGAAATACACATCTTCAGAAATAAGGTGATTGGAGAACCAACAATTTATTATTATTTTATTATTGTGAACTAGGTGCTATGTGATTTTTTAAAAAGCAAAATAAGAACAGAGGTATGCATAGTTTTAATAGTCAATACGATTTTTGCTAAAAATACGTACAAACCCACTACCAAAGGATTACTTATTATAATCTAAAGGAATGTATAACAATTTCCATTTTTGCATTAAGATAACTCTATAAAAAGATACTTTATATTCAAGTAGATTATTAAATTTACTTGTGTTGTAAGTACATTTACACTCCTGCCTACAACCTAGATACTCAGAAGGGACAGTGTTGTGCTCACAGAGTGCTTTTTACTGCTGGTGGGTTGTGTTTAGATTGCTGGAATATTTGGCGTGTGCTCTTACCAATTAGAGCGCCACTTTGCAGTCTCTGAGGTCCCGAGTTTGATTTCCAGCACCGCAAAAATGGGAGAAGGATGTGGCAACCCACTCCCAAGGCAATCCTGAAACAATCTGCTGTTGAAAACCCTATGAGGGTCGCTATGAGTCGGACACAAATCCACAGCACCTAACAACAACAACAACAATTTACCAATTAGTGGATGGGGGCTGGCTACCTGTCCTGCAATGCCCCAAATAGTCCTAAAAAACACATCATTGCCTATGACCTGCAGGACTTGCAGATGTCCCAGTAGACACTCATTCTATTCTACAAATAAGTGCAGTGGGTCTTTACATAGTTTTCATGTATACTGACTTGAAAAATTAGTGAAAGTTTTATTATTATTTTGCTCAAAGTGTTATTGAGATTTGCTCACCATGTCAGAAAGTCATGGCATTGAGAGCAGAATGATTTATCCTGTTACTTCCATCACCCATCTTCCCTTTATAATATTCTTAGGTTTAGTATAAGCACCTTCTAGGGTTCTTGTCTCTGAGTGTTACATACTGAACTGGAGATTATTTTACTGTCAGCTATTTTACATTTATTTTTCCTTTGTATTTGATTATAGATATTGACAGTCTGTACTTCCTATTGATTTTATTTGAAAATAGTAAAGGGGGTTATAACAAATAGATGCTGGTTCATTCTGATATAGTTGAGAATTCTAGTCCAGAGTTTCTCAACTTGGATCTAATTTTGGACCAGAAAATTCTTTATTGTAAGGATCTATCCTGTGCATTGCAGGATCGTTAGCAGCCTCCCTGGCCTGTACTTACAGGGCACCAGTAGCAACACCCTGGCCATACCTCCTGAGTTGTGGCAACCAAAAATGACTCAAGACATGGCCAAATGCTCCCTGGGGGATAAGATTATTCTTAGTTGAGAATGACTATATTACCATAATAAATGACAAGAATTCTAGAATTGTCAGATGTGTTCCTTTTCCATTACTTATTGATGAAGGACTGGTTATACTCTTTGAAACTTCTGCCAACTCTTACTGGATGAACCCCAACATTCTTTTTTATCCCTGAAGCCCACCATAATTATGCTAGTTTCTGCTCCTTTCAAACATTTGGAACATTTGTTTCTGTTCTAGGATGAAGGACATTGAACTTGGAAAATTTGAGACCTAGCCCAGCTTTACCACAGCCTATTTGTATGACTTTAGCTGTGATTTAGCTCAGTTGATAGAGCACTGCGTTGCAGTCTCTGAGGTCCAGAGTTCAATTCCCAGCACTGCAGAAATGGGAGAAGGACCTGGCAATCCACTCGCAAGGCAATCCCGAAACAGTCAGCCATTGAAAACCCTATGAGGGTCACTATGAGTCGGATACCAACTCGATGGCACCTAACAACAACAACTTGTATGACTTTAGACAAATCTTTTCATTCCTTTGAGCTGTAACTTCATTTGAGGTGCCTTCACCTCTAAGAGGCTTATTCAATTCATTTCTGACTCATCTCTTTAAAAACCTGTTCAACTATTGGCAAATTTGTATGTAATTTGGCAGGAGACACCTCAAACATGCTGAGAAAATATAAGATGAGTTTAGAAACAGTGATATTAATGAAAAAAATTGTCACTCAGAGAATTTAGAAATAACCCAACTGAAGTTAACAAAATAGGTCAATTGCTGCTTAATAGAATCTAAGTGTGCTTAAAACTCTCCTTTTTAAAAATGCTGCTCAGAAATAGAGGAAAATGTCTCACTGGGATGGTGGTGAATGGATATACTGGGGCAACGTTTGCAAGCTGAATGAGCTGATAATTTGAGTATAGCAAGGTTTGGGAGCTGAGTGAGCTGATAATTTGAGTATAATCTGGACTGTCAAGGGACCGAACATGTAAAGGCTCAAAATGACACTGGTATCTGTAGTGATGACTCTATCTATGAAAGGCCAAGCCATATGAATGACAATGAAAAAGTTATCAAATGATATACTATTTCTCCTTCATAACCATACTGGAATATTTGGAGGTATAGAGAATTTACAACTAATTGGCTAATTTTCATGTTTTAGCTTTGGCATTAGAAGGTAAAGTTAATTGATTTTATAGTGGTAGCAATTGTTGTTGCTGTTGTTAGGTGCCATCAAGTCAGTGTCTGGCTCATAGTGACTCTATGTCAAACAGGTGAAACACTATTGTCAGCGCTTCTCTGCTACTCATAGGGTTTTCAATTGCAGATTTTCTTTCTTTCTTTCTTTTTCTTTTTCTCTTTTTTTTTTTAGGAGTGGGTTGATGGGTCCTTCTCTCACCTGGTCCTTCTCTACAGCACCTGGTGTTCCCAGGTGGTATCCCCTTCAATTACTAACACCAGGTCCCAACCTGGTTAGCTTCCAAGAGCTGATGGGATTGGACCCCACAGTGGTATAGCTGTAGGCAGTGTTAGCAAAAGGCACTTCTAAATCTAAGAGCTCTCAATCATGGTATGCCATATTTCCTCTATTTTCATGTAAAACCAGGCCCTGAAGCTCTCTATTGTTCAATGTGAATTAAGTGCTAAACTAAAAAGACATTGCAAACCTGTTACAGAGGCAGGAAACATACCAAGCACCCTCTATAAGTAGGTGTATGTTACCTCCATCTTCAGAATGGCTTGCAAGGGTAAGCATTGTAATTTCCATTTTTAAAGATGGAGAAACTGAGTCTTTGAGATAACTTGTCCAAAATTATTTAATTAAAGGGAACCCAAACCTTTCTGATTCCAATGTCCCCACTGTTTCCACTAAGCTCTTACAAATGCAGGTACACCCAGTGACTAGGGAGGTGGAGGCAGGAGGATCCTGTGATCCTCATTCGAAGCCAGAGGCAGCCTACATAACTTAGTGAGATCTTGTCTCAATTTAAAAAAATAAAAGAGGGGCTGGGGGTGTAGTTTGATGGCAGAGAGCTCATGTGTGAGACCCTGGATTCAGCCCTCCAATACCACAAACAAAAACAACAAAACAAAAAACAAAAAACCAATGCCCTTACATTAGCTGAGGCTGATTCCAGGGTTAGTATGGTATTTCTCAAATGCCACCTGTAATCAAAACATAGTTGAAAGTCAAACTAAAGCAGCTTGTGTTTGATTCTCCTTTTTCTCTCCTTTTTTCATTTCTTCCTCTTTGAAGATCCAATTCCACTACAGGCATTGGTATCTTCAGACTTCTCTCTGGATGCTCATGGGTATCCACAATCAGTACCACAATCAGGATAATTCTCAGAGAATCCTTCCTCTGTAAAATTTTATCCATCTGTAATTTCAATTTCTTTGGACTTTGCTCTCTGATGTGTGGTTATGGATTTGCAGTCACAACCACCTGCTACAACGTTAGTTGCTTAGCCTACCAGAAGACCAAACATAACCAAGACACAAATTCATCTGAGAATGTTAAAGAGAGGTTGGAGTGATACTTCAGATGTCAGGCATGAAGGTAATCGTGACTTAGTAGGGTCACTTAGTAGGGTCACTTCTCTGCCAAAATTATCAACATTTTTATGGTCTCAAAACCCTAAGCTCAAGTGTTTTATCATATACTGATAAGACATTTCAACTAGTGAGTTTTAGACAGATAGTAAAGGGACAATTGGACCTTTTTGCATCTCTTAAAACATATCTTGAACTAGACCAAAGTCTTCCTGATGATGAACTCATTTTTTGTCAAGACAGTAAATGTCCAGAGAACTACGTCAAAGTTGACCAAATTTAAAAAAAAAAAACAAAAAACAAAACAAAACAAAACCTTCCATGTGTCCATAATAAAATTCCAGCATGGCACAAACAGCAGCAACACAGAGGAGTAGGGGGGGCGTGCTCTCAGCTTCTCCATGATCAATATGCTAATTATTTCCTTGGGTACAAGGAGCTTCTCTGAAATTAATTGATCATCTGAAATTTACTGAGTACTTGCTGTGTCCAAAGCCTTGTGCTGGGGTAGATAAAAGAGGTCTTGCTCATATAAGAAGGGCTTATAATAATTTAATATGATCCCCAAACCAGGTAACTTAATGTGAGATTTGTAGCAGGATATGGAATTGCTATGTATTATATATGAATGTTTGTGCTTATTTATGCAACTAATGTTTACATGAGGACTGAACATTGCATGCAGGTGGAACACTAGATACTGAGAGATATAAGTGAGAGTCACTGTCCAAATCTTAAGGGCCAGTTGTTGGTAAGGGACACATGTATAGTATGTTGTTGTTGTTGTTAGGTGCCGTTGAGTCGGTATCTGACTCATAGCGACCCTGAGTACAACAGGCGAAACACTATTGTCAGTGCTTCTCTGCTGTTCATAGGGTTTTCAATGGCAGATTGATTTTTGGGAGGGGGTTGCCAGGTCCTTCTCCCAAGCCTACAGCTTCTGGTGTTCCCAGGCGGTCTCCCATCCAGGTACTAACCACGCCTGACCCTGCTTGGCTTCTGAGATCTGACGGGATCAGATGCCACAGGGCTATGGCTGCAGGCATGTATAGTATAGTTACAGTAAAATTGATCAGGACAATGGGAAAATCAGTCATTCTGGTGAGTTTTACATTAGCAGCACAGAAGCAAGTTAGCTAGCCCTGTCTTGAGGTAATGAGAAAAGCATCCTAGAGAAGGAAATGCCCAAACTGAGACTTGTAAGACAAGGAATGAGCCAGGCAAAATGTGGGGAGTGTGGAATGAGAAAGAAGGGAACAGTATGTGTGAGGCTTGGTGATAAGAGAGAGGCTGGCCAGGAGAAGGACAGTCAATAGCTTGACGTGGTAAGACTTTACAACTTCAGGTATGGACATACCAGCAGATATGGGTGGAAAGGTAATGAAAGGCTAATTCACATAGATAATTGAATCCAAACTAGGAAGCTTAGATATTATCTTGGGGACTATGGGATGCCACTGATGGGTCCTGATCATGGAAACTACTTTAATGCATAGTAGACATGGGTAAAACAAGGATTGTAAGCCAACATAAAAGCTTAACAATAATAACCCAACTATCTTGAAAATTTGGACCCATCTGTGGTGGTGAAAGTGGCATAAAGCACTTGAGTATGTTCTTTCTTCTCTCCATGGAGAGCTCTTTAGTGAGAATCCTTAGAAAATCAATAAAAGATATTTTGAATAAGAAGTTAGCAAAAGTCATAAAAGATTTGAGTTAGAGTAGATATTTTGCAGCTGTTTCTGGCTGAAGCCAGAAAGTGAAAATAAAGCAGCTGACACATATCTCCTTATAACTTTTATTGAGCAGACAACCTACTTTCACCCCCACCACCCCTGTCTGACTCTGTGGATGCTGTTTTGTTTTGTTTTTACTGTTAAAAGGATAAAAAAAGTTTTAAAGTTAATAAAATATACAACTTGACCTGGTTAATCTGAACTAGTTTGCAAACTCCCTTTATATTTGGACAAAAAAAAAAATAAACCTTCAGATTAACAAACTCTTGGCAAATTCCCTGCTTCTCATGTTAGCAAATTCTTCACTATTTACATTTCCAGCTCCCCAGACATGGGGATGTATTAAGTCTGGAAGAATCAGGCCTGGCTATAATTACTTTAAGTATTTTTTTTTTCAAGAAGAAAAAATGTGTCATAGTGTACAAATATCCTTAAGGTGACATTGGTTATGACCTGCCAAGTTTTGGCCTGTGTCTCAAGATCTTGGATCCAAGAATAGAGAACACTTGGCCAAAGACACTTTCTGTCTTTCTGATAATTACAGGTTTTGTCATTAATATAAGTGAAAATGGTGCTGGCTAGACAAATGGAAGGCTAGAGGTAGACTGTGCAATAAAGATTGGAAGAACCTGAGTCGACCCAAGTTTGCAGATTCCAGAGTTAATATTGCTATGGGTTTTAAGAAACTAGGCACTGATGACCAAGTGAGGGAACGTGCATTCTGGGAATAATTCTAGAGAGTCAGATGTCTGTGTCATTTCCTCCCTAACATCTTCCCCACTTTGCCCCATGACACACCTTTTCCAGAAGACTTTCCTGATGAATTTACTTCCATTTCAATCATTTTCATAAGGTTATTGTAATTGGAAGAGACAATATGGCTTTTAGCTTGATTCAATTCTGTACTCAAGCCTTTTCTTCTTCTTTTTCTACAATGGCTGTACATCTTTTGTTTTTCTCTTGGCACTGTCCTCAATGCTATCCATGCAATATGTGCTTAACACTTTGTTGGGGGCATTATGAAAGAAGGTAATGCTCAGAAAGAGAGCATGTATAAGGCCAGCACCCGCTACCTTGCAAGCAAATTTTCTCCACATAATCCCATTTATTATGCTCATAAAATATAACACTATCCTTATTACTTTTGGCAGTAAAAGAAAGTCTCTAATGTATTCCTTTCCTACTGTACCTTATACACTTAACTATTAAGGGAGTCCTAAATAGTGGGGTGGAAAGACATGGGAAGTCCTGATTCTTCTATCGAGAGCCAAATGACCTGGAGTGTGGAAGTTTGATTCTGCACTTAAAGTGGTCTGGGAAAACATAAACCTTTATATCTTAAGTGTGACCCACTGGCCCCTCCAGTGTTTTGAAATGAAGTCCTCCTTTCAAAATCTTCTTCTAGTGCTTCTTTGAGGAAAAGTAGTCTGCCGCTTACTTTCCAAGCCCTTAAGTATAAAAATAAACAAGCATTCAGTCAATGAGGTCCCTGATGCCTTGCTATATATACCACAACACATCTTAGAGTCATAAATCATGTCTCTGGCAGTCCTATGATCATGCATCGTGTTAATACATCATAATGACAATACTGATGAAGTATTAGTGCAATATATCTTGAAAGTCTATCACTGTAGAATTCTGTGTTTATAGATAGCCAAGGAAGGGTTTGAGCGTGGCAAAATTGAGAATGAGACAGACACATGGGAGGGTTCAGGATGATGATTATCTCTTCTGACAAACCAAGAGCCAATAAGGGAAATCAAGCCTTCCAGCTCCCAGGCTGCCGCAGGCTCCCTCTCTCACTGGTTGTGCTATGATGCCACTCCTGAGATGACTCTCTGCCAACCGGAGGGTCCCATGATTAACTGGTGGCTTAGCCAGACTGGATGCAGCTCTTTTGAGGCTCAGCCTCATGCTCTTTTGGACCATCCCAAGCTTTGGACTGAATGAAATGCAGTTGGCCCTTTGAATCTACAGTTTCCCCATCTTTAGATTCAACCAACTGCAGATCAGAAATATTTTTTAAAAAATTGTGTCTATACTGAACATGTACAGATATTTTTCTTGTTATTATGCCCTAAACACTACATTATAACAACTATTTACTTAGCATTAGTTACTATAAGTTATCTAGAGGTGATTTCAAGTACAGGGGAGGATGTGAAGAGGGCATTGCAAATACACATAGGACTTGAGCATCTTCAAAATTTGATCTCAAGAGGTCCTAAATAAGCAAAGCATGACTGCTTAGTGTATGTATATGAAATAGGAGCTCTGGTCTAGGTGAAACAATTGACCAAAATGTTTTAAGGTTCTGGTAAGGGGTAGAGGTTGATAAATAGCCTGGGAGTAGTAATGCCATCATCTCATTGTTGAGCACTTACTGCTAGAGTGACTGGGCCTCACTGCTACAATGACCAAGCTCCAGTATTTGCTATATCTGGCCATTCAATTGAGCCAAACACCAACCACATATCAACCTCCTCTCCAAACCATTTAATGGAGTTATTTCTCTTTTATCAGTGGAACATGTATGGTGACCTGAAAATGAGGAACATAGTTATCCTTAAGTTTAGATTATGGTCTTGTCCACAAATAATGAATTATATGGTAGTTGTGCGATCTCCTTAATGGGAATAATTCGAAAACATGCATGATTTTTGGGAGAAAGGCCTACAAAATATCATATCTAAGGATTTTCAATTGTCTGTCATTTCTAGTCAACCATAGTTTTGACATTCTTCATTTAACTCAATTCAATTGTAAGATGCTTCTCAAAAAATAAATAAATAAAAAGAAGTTAAGTATAGAGATAAAAAGCCATTTAGATGTTCAATGATAGTCATAAGAGAGAGGAGAAAACACAGTGAAACTGATATTTTGGCTAGGAGATAGGCAATGACATTTTTGTATAACTAAAAAGCAAATTAAGAATTTAAGTTAAATTATTAATGGCTGGTTATTCATACACACAAATTCAAATACGTCCATATTTAAGGATGGGCAAATTACTTTTAAAAAATCAACTACAAATGGGTTTACTGAAATACAGTGATAAGTACATTCATGAAACTAGCAAAATAGCATATTTTTTTCAGAAAATTCTGGAATTAAGATTTCTCTAAGGCAAACGTCTACATAGAATAAGTGAGGGTTTAATGCATATGAAAATTAGGCAAGGAGGGCAATTGCTATCTGTGAGCATTTTCTAATAGTAGACTGCCATATTCTGTGAGTGTCTGGTTTTCTGTACATGTAGTCTCTTTCTATGGACCCCTGCATGGAATACATTTCCCCATAGATGTACTATACAGAGTTGGGCAAGGACTGTCTAAAACTTTCTTACTATTTCTGTATTTCCAAGGTGTGGGCCGTTCATATATGTCTAAAGCAGATGCTGACATTTACTAAAGTAACACATTTATGATGTTCTGGCTTCATAATCCTCCACCTCCAAAACTGAAATTTATATATATGACTCTGAGAACATTCATTCAGTAAGAATTAATAATAGATGACATGGAGATAACTAGTTTTCAGGACTAGATCATGTACCTATTAAAATTTTTACCAGCTTTTTACTTTTTCTTTTTTTTTCATTTATTTATTTATTTATTTATTTATTTATTTATTTATGTGTGCGTGTGTGTGTGCGTGCGTGTGTGTGTGTGTGTGTGTGTGTTACAGAGATGCTGCACCCAGGGCCTCACACATACTTTTCAAGCATTCTACCACTGAGCGGCACTCCCATCCTCTTTTTACTTTTTTTTTAATCTTGAGAGAGTTTTACTAAGTTATGTGGGCTGCCTCTGGCTTTGAACTTTTGATCCTCCTGTTTTTTCCTCCTGAGTTGCTGGGATTACAGGCATGTGTCACCATGCTTGGTTTATCAGGTATTTTCTATTCAGCTAGTGCCTGCTAGTCAGTGTGGCAGCCTGGGGTGGAAGGAGCATTACGGCCTCCACTAACTGCTGTGGGGCCATTAGGTAAATGATGACTCTCTCACTGAATAGCTGTCTTGCAGCCTGATGGAGTATTTGAAAAGTGGTGTTACTACAAGAGCTCATCAACCCTGGCTCACTGCCACCAGAGAAGGCTATACTGACCATCAGCTTTGATGACTATTGCTGTCCAAAGAATGTTAAGGTTACGATAGAGAATGAGGACAAAATCCCAAGGGTCCCATGGCAAGACTCCAGGCCTTTGAAGATCCTCAGCTCTCTGACCAGTGGGCTGGTGGTAATGTTTGTTGCTCTTGGCCTTGAAGCCAATCTTTCCCACTCCCAAACTGAGCATCTGGAGAAAGTATGATTTCCAAGAACTGCTCCCAGAGGCCATATTTATCTCTCCATTACCAGAATAAAAATATCCCCAGCTACTTCAACGTACCTAGCTAATGAAAAGCTGTCTTATTTAGCTCAGCTGGCTTATACCGATGATATATAGGTCAACTTTCCCCTGTCCTCTTACATTTCTACCAAATCAAGGGGATAGAATACTTAAACATAAGTCTAAAAAGTTATCCTTGTTGTCATTTCCTAGGATTCAAAGATCATTTATGCTCCTATAAATCTGTTATGGTTAGGTGCCATCTAGTTAGATATGACTCATAGCAACCCTACGTACAACAGAGCAAAGCACTATCCAGCACTGTGATATGCACATAATCTCTCTGTGTGAGCCCATTGTTGAAGCCACTATGTTTCTTCTCATTTTGAGTAATGTCACACCAGCAAAAGGAGGCCCAGGGGCTCTTTTCCATTCCCATCATTAAGGTTGACTCTACGTTGAGGAGGTATAGGATTTAGCTCAGTTGGTAGAGCACCACTCTGTAGTCTCTGAGGTCCCGGGTTCAATTCCCAGCACTGCAAAAATGGGAGAAGTATATGGCAATCCACTCCCAAGGCAATCCTGAAACAACCAGCCATTGAAAACCCTATGGGGGTCACTATGAGTCAGACACGATTGATGGCACCTAACAACAACAACTACTTTAAGAAGTCAACTCTTCCCCAGTCACCTGTTTTATGCCTTCCAGCCTAGGGGCTCATTTTCCAACACTGTATTTGGCAATGTTGCCTCTCTGCTATTCACAGGGTTTTCAATAGTTAATTGTTTCAGGAGTGGGCTGCTAGGTCCTTCTCCCTAGTCCCTGTTAGTCTGGAAATTCAGATGAAGCCTGTCTACCAGATGGCCCTTCTGGTATCTGAAATCTCGGTGGCATAGTTTTTAGCATCACAGCAACATGCAAGCCCCCACAGAATGACAAGCTGACAGACACATAGGGATCTTATAACTCTATAAGGCATTAATGTGTGTGACCCAGGGGAATGTAATGTAGACTGATGTGGAGAATAGCTCCCTTTCTTCCCAAGGGCCACCAGCCTCTTAGTCCTTCAGGTTCATTACCTGCATGATGGGGATTTGACTTTGATGGGAACTGAGGTATTTTAAGCAATATTTTATGCTTATGAGGTACATTGCTATAACATTTAAGATAAAAGTGAGAAAATATATATTGTCACAATTATACTTCTAGAAAGCCACTAAAAGATCTATGGATTTTTCTAGTAGCTGATGATGTTAAACTTTCCCACTATCCTGACATAACTAATCATTTTTCCTGTCACCGTCAGAAACTCATTCCAAGGCACTCAGAATCAAGCAGGTCATCTCATACCAAATTTCCCCAAACTCAGATGAAAGGTTTGGATCATCAATTTAGAATCACTGTGAGACTGTTCATTCCTATTGCTAAGATCATAGCCCTTCCCGGCTCTATTGGAGACCCACTGTAGTTCTTCCTTAGGGCACACACATTCTAGTTCCAGCCCTTTCTGGGGACACTCAAACTGAAACTTTGTATTTGAGCACCAAACCATGCCCATGTTTCTGTTTTATATCCTAAGAAATGAACTCAGCCAGGATGTTCTTTTGTTGAATTCTTTTGTTGTTCTATTGTTGAATTAGTCTTTTTGGCATATTACTATAATGGGAAGGGGGAAAAGTTTAAAAAACCCAGACTATCTCCTTTGGACGGTGGATTCTTTTGTTTGTTTGTTTGTTAGTATATTTTCTATTTCTTGAGAAAGAGAAAACAGTAAGCAACATACATTCACACAATTTGAAACTGTAAACCTTGCTTTGGGAGGAAAAAATTAAAATGTCAATTCTGAAAGACAAATTTCTGCTAAGTATAAAAAAAGATGACTACAGCAACAATACAGTTGCATAATTTTTTTTCCGGTACTGGGGGTTGAACCCAGGGCCTTGCACATGCATGCTTTGCAGGTACTGGACCACTGAGCTGCACCCCCAGTCCATTTTGTTATTTTTCCTTTTTGAGACAGTGTCTCACTAAGTTACATAGACTGTCCCTGGTCTCGAACTTGTGATCCTCCTGTCTCCTCCTTCCGAGCCACTGGGATTACAGGTGTACACCACCCTGGCTCAGTCACATAATTTTTACCATTGCTCATACAGTGTTGAAGGGTGGACTCTTGAGCCAGATGCTTTCTCACACGGCTGAGAGATTCCCTGAGTTGGCCCCAGGGACTCTTGGAACTAGGGACTATAAGGGAAATAAAGAAAAATATGGAGCAATCTTGTGGGTCAATGAGAAAAGAGAAATGAGAGAAGACAGACTGGCAAGTGGGTGGTAACAGGTTGGGGGTACAAAATAGGGGAAAAGGGCCAGTAAAGTCCAAAGTATGGGATGTTCTGAGATGCTGATGAACCCCATTTGCAGTCTGCCTTGCTGTGATACAAACATCCCCCAACCCTTTGCCTGCTGCATCCCTACTGGAAGGAAGTCTATTAGGAAAATACAATGCATTGTGCAGGTGGAGGGAGCCACTAAGTTTCTCACTGACATTCTCTTGCCACAGCCGGCCCACGGTGGTGAGATAACTCATCAACTGAACTGATTCAGGTAAGGCAGACATTTCATATTCAGAGGTAATCATGAGAACACAATGCTTAAGAATTTTCAGGAATCTTGGGAACACTTTTAGACACTTGCAGAGTGTGGAATGTAAAGTTTCAGACAATCTTATCTATATTGCAAAGAGCAGGGGGCCGCCACAAACATATGGATTCCATTATGAGGATGACTTTTGTTCACTGGCATTGGGAATTAGGCTAATCTCCTTATATCAGACTTTATCTATCTGTGGTAACATTTTGGGGAGTAAGATAAGCCTTGCGATGTATTCAAATGTGGGTGATAAGTGATTTCATAAGTTGGCTTTTCTCAGTGTTTTATCCCCCATGTTTTGACTTCTCAAGCAAATCTCCCTCCTCCCCTGCCACTGCCCTTAATCACCCCTTTCACTCTCATCCCAACTCTAAATGCAGGTGAGATGGTGAACTGGTGCCTATGGGAGCTGGAATGCATTTCTCCTCTTGCATGGCTCCCCGTATGAACCACTTCTTTCATCCCAGTTTCCCTGTAGCCCATTCTATTGTCTGTTTCCAGCCCTCAGCTATCCTCATGGGCAGCCCCTCCTCTCCAAACAGGGGGCTTTGCTTCCTCTTCCATCCTCCATGAACCACAGTGACCTCAGAGGCAGATGCCTGTATTTGGGAGACCAATTCATCAAGCACTGCAGACAGCAAGGGCTGGGGTGAGCCATCAGCCCCTCAAAACTATGGTCTAGAACTGCCCTAGACCAGATTAGTAATGGTGACCCAGAGGTGAAAGGCTCTGTATTCCATTACCAGTCTCCGGAGTAATCTACCTAATTCAGTATCCTTTCATTTAATTGAAACATTATTTTCTCTCTGTTAGCCAGGGCACTGAAGCTGGTGTAGCAGTGTTAATCTTTCAGCTGATTTCCATCTTTGCAGAATTACCTTTCTAGCAATTAGACCCACTGGTATAAATTTGCTTTGCTCCTTCCTGGGGTTCAACATTAAAATGGAAATCTCCAAGCTCAATGCATTTTCCTCCAGGCTGACCCAGGGCAGGTATTAATTAACTGGGGTGCTGTGAAAAGGTGGAGCTGAACAAGCCCAGTAGAAGAATTCTTCTCTTGGGAGGGCTTTGTAGTCAACAACAGATTAGAGAGGATGAGACCTGGATGGAGAAGTATCACATTTAAAGTCAAATGGAATGACTGCACTATTAGTGAACCAGGGAGCAAGATGATGGTTGTTCTGGAAATAGGTTAGTGCTCTCAGGTAACAAAACCTCCTGCATCCTTTGTTGAATTCTAAATGTAGCTCATTGTGAACATTCTCTGTGACATTCAGGGTTCAAGTGATCAGCCATCTTAGCTTGCCTGGGTGGCAGGGACTACAGTGACAGACATATCATTTCAATTTGCCTGGCACTGAGGAGTTCTTGGGAGTAAGGACTTCCTGAGGTAAAATCAGGAAGACCTTGGGTAAACTAGGACATGTTGGTCATCCTATGACATCCAATATTCAGGAAGTTTCAGGAGCTGGTTGATTTCTCACATTTCCTGCCAAATATCAATAGTGAGTAATTTATGTTCTCCACCTTACTTCTTGGTGTTAGACCTTTTCTGAAATCTGATATTGGCTCCTACAACAGCTGAGAAATGAAAACCAGATTGTCAAGATCATCGGAACTGCTATTTGTCAAGTCCACTAGCCTTTTCCTCCATCTTGCCTCTCTTTAGCGTTGGACACTGAATGCATTGCCTTTATAAACACTCTATTTAATTTCTAGAGCCATGGATTTTTCTGATTCTCTTTCATTGTACTTCTTCTTGCTTTGCACCGTGTGGGTTGCCTCTCCCCACCGCTGGGACGGGGTTAGCTCTCCTCCCCTGTTGGGGCCCCACACGGGGGGACTGGTGAGGCGTGGTGGATGGAGTCAAGGACAGACAGCTTTGGAATGCCTTCAGTACAAAGTTTATTGTACAGCTCCTTTAAAGAAATAAAGCCCTCAAGCTCGCCCTTCAGGATAGCGGAAGTATCACAGCTCCAGCCTGGACCGCAGCGGTCCAGGTCCTAGCATCCTGGCTGTTTTCTGCATAGGTCAGCTTCTCCTCAGCTGCTGTTGGTTCCAGATGTTCTCTGTCTCTGTCCAGTGATGAAGTGGCCTCTTCGAGGACAGGCTGAATTTTTTCTTGGTCCAGCGATCACGACCTCCGTGATGATGGGGTAGCAGGACTGTGCGGTGGTATGGCATGGCTCAGATGGCAATGAAATAGCTTCTGAGTGCCCTGGGTACTGTCCTTATATAGTAATAGCCTCAAAATGGCAGTTAGCCAGCCATATTGTGGCACAAGGGGCTAAGCACAACCAATAAAGTGTGACATTTAAATCACTGGGGGCCACCTTGCCTATTGCCCTAGATCAGACCTCCAGGTGGACTAGATAGGCCTGTATCCAAACCAAACCTCCTCTCTATCCCTTGGGACTATCCCATAATATGCCCTACGTCTCACTGTCACCTATTCTCGCTCTGCGGTTACTTTTGTAGATTCTGCTGTTTATTTATCTATTGTCTCTTA
Source organism: Pedetes capensis (assembly GCA_007922755.1). Lineage (NCBI taxonomy): Eukaryota > Metazoa > Chordata > Mammalia > Rodentia > Pedetidae > Pedetes > Pedetes capensis. The sequence continues at coordinate 54,664 of VMDO01009272.1, read as the reverse complement.
TCCTACCATTTTATGCTCGGCTCTGTGTTGGCAGGGAGAATGGTCGCAAATGTATTTCCTTGGGCACCCTCTCCCACTGGCTTGCTGTTACGCTCCGCCAGTAGAGGAACCAGAGAAAGGTCAGAAAGTGGCAGAAAAATAGAAGCCTCATTCTCCTGAATCCAATAATGTAGGCTTTGCTGCAAGATGGAGAGGAGTCTATGCCCTGAAGCTGAGGCAGGGGAGCACTTGCCCTGACACTGCAGCCTTGGACCAAGGAGGGTGTTGAACAGACCTTTGGTAGCCATTCCAACAGCACAGAAGTCCATGGGGCTGTGTGCTCCAACAGGGTGTGTGTGTGGGGGGATTAAATACGTGGGTTCTCTGGCTCTGGCAAACTCCTTTACCATATTTGCTCCTCTGTCCATTTTAAGATGATCATAACCCACGCTCTGCACTTGAGTTTGAAATGCTCAGAGTGGCTGGAGGTTTCCTGACTGGCCCTTGACTATCTACCCTCAGGATGTAAATTCTTAACAATAGATAAACAGCTCAACTTCAGACCTGCATCAAAAGTCATTTTTAGGGCTTGTCTTCATGGATGTGATACTAGTGTATACCACACCAGTCATCTTTTTACAGACTTTGACCCTTGTACTTGATGACTAGAAAAACTTCTGGTGATGAAGGTGTTGTTCTGCTTCTCATTGATGCTCTTCTTTCTTTTGCTTCCAAAACCTAATTAGTCATCAAAGAGGTTTTATTAGTGTCACTTGGTCTCCTTTTCCCTCATTTTGGCCTCTATAACCTCATGTCTGAAAAATAGTACCATCTTTCTCATGTATTAATAAAATGCTAACTATACCTGTTCTGTAAAATAAGGAATAGCTGCTTTGCATAACATATTTTATGCACATCATTTCTAAACAAGTTCACAGGGCTCTAGGATATATGCTGCTTCCTTCTGCAGATAAAGTTACTGAAGCTCAGAGAAGTCAGTTGATCTTTCAAAGGTCACACAAATATTAAGTGGAAGAGCCTATGTCATTCTTACTCCAAAGCTCATGCTTTTTCCTTTAGCCACTTCCTTCCTAGACTCTTCAACTTCAAATCCATTCAACACATGACCAGCCTCAATAATATTACTAAATTTCATGTTTAAATAACAGAACCATTGTTAGGATTCAATCAATCCTTACTGAATCAATTGAACACACTACTCCTCTAACCAAACACTTCAAAAAAGTTTTAACTGATTTATTGATATGTAAAAGACATACAGTGAACTGTACATATTCCAAGTGCACAGTATAATTTTTGACATATGGCTAATGAAATAAATTATTACCATAATCAAGATAATGAACATATCAATCACTTTCAAAAGTTTCCTACTGTCCCTTTTAATTTCTCATTCCTACCCGCTTCATGGCAACGTCTGCCTCCCCACCATATACACTTATTCCCAGGAAACACCTGATCTGATTTCTGTCACTATAAATTAGTTTGCTCTTTTTAGAATTTTATATAAATGGAATCATATAGCATGAAATCAGTTATTTTCTAGCCCCTCTCTCTCAGCGTGACCATTTTGAAACTCAGTCATGTTTTCAAGAATTGTTACTTTTTATTGTTCAGCACTACTCCATTCCATTGCATTGAATTGAATTTGTTGATGCATTCATCTAATGATAGACAGTTAAGTTTTCAGTTTTTAGCTATTAGAAATAAAAATGCCATGAGCATATTTTGTTTATGCATATGCTTTGGTTTCTCTAGGGGAAATGTGTAGAAATAGCATGACTGAGTCATGTAGTAAGTGTATAACTTTTTAAGAAACTGGAAAACAGTTTTCTAAAGTGGTTGTAACATTTTCATATTTCCACCAGTAGTGTATGAGAATTATAGTAGTAGCTCCACATTCTTGTCAACAGTTGGCACAAGCAGGCTTTTTAGTAGTAGCCATTCAACAAGTACAGTGATATCTCACTTTGGTTTGAATTTGCATTTTCCTCATGAGCAATGGAGTTAATGTGTTATTTAATGACAAATAGAGTCATGCACTTTTTTCCTCCTTATATCTTTTTTTGCTGAAGTATTCAAAACTTTTGCCCATTTTTAAAAATTGAGTGTTTTATTATTGATTTTGAGGTTTTTCTATATTATTGATTCAGTTTTTTATCAGATATATGATTTTCAAACATTTCCTTCTAGTCTATATCTTGTCTTTCATTCAGTGTCTTCCAAGGAGGAGAATTTTTAAATTTTTATCTAGTCCAATATATTAAATTTTTAGCTACTGGGTCATGTTTTGGTGTGTATCTATGAAATCTTGACCTGTCTTAAGTTCACAAAGACTTTCACCTATATTTTCCTAGAAATTTTAGTTTTATCTTTTACGCTTAGGTTTGTGATTGATTTTAAGCTAATTTATGTATACAGTGAACATAATGGATGTCTAGTCATCTCTGAACCATTCATTGAAAAGATAATCTTTTCTCTGAATTGTCTTTACACCCTTGTTGAAAATCAAATGATCAAATACTACATGTGGATCTACATCTGATCTCTCAATCCTGTTCTAAGGATCGGTTTATCTATGTTAACCACTAATAACAGTATTAATATATCATGATAAAATCTTGAAGTTAGATATTGTTAGTCCTCCTTTGTTTATCTTTTCTGAAGTTGTCTGTGTTATGTCCTTCACATTTCTACATGAAGTTTAAAACCAACTTTCTGTTTTTTACAAAATCCTTCTAGGAGTTAGTTGAGACTATATTGGTCTATAGATAAATTTGAGGAAAACTGATTTCTAGGTAATATTGAGTCTTCCTATCTATGAACATAGTATACCTCTCCATTTACATATGTCTTCTTTAATTTATATCACCAATATCTTGGAAATTTTAGTGGACAAGTTTTGTACAACTTTTGTCAGATCTGTCCCTAAGAATTTCAAATTTTGATGCTGATACCAATGCCATTGGTTTTTAAAGTTCAGCTTCTGATTTTTCATAGTTCATAAGAATACAGTTGACTCATATTTTTCAATCTTGCTAAACTCACTAATTCTGGTGGCTTTTTAGGAGCTTTTATAGGATTTTATATGTAGGCTATGATGTCACTTATAAATAAAGATTTTATTTCTTCCTTTCGAATCTGGATGCCTTTTGTTTCTTTCACTTGCCTTTTTGAACTGGCTAGAATTTCCAATATTATGTTAGGTAGAAGTGATACAAGTAGACATTCTTGATTTGTTCCTGATTGTAAGGGAAAATCCGCTGGCATGTGGTTTGCTATAGTCTTTCTCTCTCTTTTTGTTTCTTTTTTTGTAGATTGTCCTTATTAAGTGGAAAATTTCCTTTATTTCTAATTTTGAGAAGTTTATCCTATACACATGTATTATTATACATATTCTTAAGTTTTGTCAAATACTTTTCCTCTTTCAGTTCTTGCCTTTTGAATTTCCAATATGTAGGTTTTTTAGTCATGAAGAGAATTCATATAGAGATAGAATAGATTTTGCAGAAGTGATCACTGCTTTTTTGCAAGTCATGACCTTTCCTGAGTAGCTGAAGAGGAGAAAGGATAGACAGAATAGGAAAAAGAAACCAGTTCTGCAGGGAATTTCTGAATAAGGGACACTTATCCTAGCCCCTAATCCAATGTCTAGGAGCTTTCCGAAATCATGATGTGGCCAGTGTTCTATCTTATTTATTTATTATTTTATGCCTTTACTACTTTGTTGACCTTGGTTTTACAAAGAATTAGCCACTACAGTCCAGGAGGTGAAGAGATGTAGTGCCCATTTTTCTGCACATGCGCACAACTTGTTTTGGATTTCATTATCGCTCAATTACATAATTACATCACAGGTCTCTAAAAGTTTTACAGGTTCTGTTCAAAATCTTCAGGAAGCAGAGCATTGCATCATCACTGCTCTTAAGGGAATTATGGGAGATACTTTGTGGAAAAAAACAGTTATTTGGGTAACTCTGGGCCAAAAGAAGATGGGTTCTAATATTGAAAATTGTTGTTATTGTTGTTAGGTGCCCTCTAGTCGAGTCCGACTCATAGCGACCCTCATAGGGTTTTCAATGGCTGACTCTTTCGGGATTGCCTTGGGAGTGGATTGCCACATCCTTCTCCCATTTTGCTATGCTGGGAATTGAACTTGGGACCTCAGAGACTGCAGAGCAGTGCTCTACCAACTGAACTAAATCCCAGCCTGCAATATTGAAAATAGTTTTTAGAAATTTTAATCAACTTATTTCACATCCATTTTCCTGATCTTACATGAACAAGAATGGTATACTTAAGTGTTCATATTCATAAGTTTAAAGATCTTCAAATATATATAAAATAAATATTCTAAACATTTGCATTGGGTAATAAATATTTTTTCTTTCTTAGGGACAAATCAGGTAATCAGCTAACTTCAATTCTTTAAATTAGTGTATTTTGAGAGTAAGTATATTGAGGGAAAAAGAGGAGTCCAAGATGACTCCAAAGTATTTTCTCTGAGCAAGTGATAACATGGAGTTCCAAGCAATAGAGATGAAGAGAAGAGGCAAACAGACGGCAGGGTAGGAGCCCTTCTTGGGGCATGTTGGTTTTAAGATGCTTGTTAAGTATTTGTATTCATTTTCCAGAGCTGCTGCAGCAAAATACCCAAATTAAATGGCTTAAAAGAACAGAAATTAATTGTCTCATATCTGGAAGCTAGAAATTAGAGTAAAGGTGTGTCAGCATGGTCTGATGGCTCTAGGGAGGAATCCTTCTTTGCCTCTTCTAACTTCTAGTGTTTTCTGACAATCCTTTGTGCTCTTGGCTTATAGATGTATCATGCTAGTCACATAGCCATTTTATCCCCGTGTGTGTTCACATCATCTTCTCTCTGTATGTGACTGTTTTTGTAGCTAAGTTCATCTTTTTATGAGGAAACTAGTCATGTTGGATCATGGTTTACCCTAATGCTCTTATTTTAACTTGATTATAAATACCATATTTCTAAATAAGATCACATTCCGAGGTATTGGGAGTTAGGTATTTGACATGTCTTTTCAGGGTAACACAACTCAACCCATAGCAGCAGCAAAGTGTGGAGGTCAAATAGACAGATGTCAACAAGGCACCGTAAAAGCAGGAGAGAGGTTTGGGCTGGAAATGAAAATATAAGAGTCATTAGTATTATAAAGGCTCTAAATAAGATGGTGTGGAAATCTTCAGAAAGTGAGTGTAAGCAAAATGAAATCTGAAATCATTTAGAAGTTGGGAACTGTGGAAGAAGTGTCAACATTTCATATTGGGAAGATAATGTTCTAGTACTTTGTGTAGGTGGAACTTGTAAACATAATGAGTCTGCCAACCCCAGAAGAGACTTGAATTTATTTTTTTTAAAGTATGGCTGTTACAGAAGAGAATGGTGCTGAATATTTTTTTATTTAGACAAACTGAATTAGAAAAATAAAATAAATTCTAAAAAACATTAAAACTCTGAAAAACAGTGAGAAAACTGGTGATAAGTTTAAGGAGACTATCCATTAAAGCTTATTAAAGAATCGAAATAATAAGTATGGCCTCTGCATAAGTACAAAGGAGTCTAAAGTTAAGTGGGTAGGTTTTCAGTTATAATTTATGATATCTTTTTGGATTATATAGTCACATAAATAGATTTTCCAGAAGTAAAATTTTCTAGTGGTGATGGCATTCAGAGTGGAATGTGGTTTTTTAAATCAACCTGCTGACAGACAGGAAAAGGAGGCCTGAAGCCACCATGAGGCTAATCCAGCTGAGCAGGCCTGCCTCAAAGGATATGATTCAGGGCCCCTTCTAACCCAATGTGCTTCATACCACTCTGCATTGTTATCCAACTGAAAAGATAAATAAATAAAAGACCAGAGAGATTTGTGAGAAGAATCACAACTTTAAACACAAGTCAAAGCCTGATTCCAACACCAGCAACAACAATAAAATAAAAATGTGTAAATATTGCAATTACTATTGGTGTGCCTTTGATCTTTTAGGTTTCACTGGACAAGAGCTCAGCCTGGGAAATTCAGTTTAAATTATTTTCAGAAATAAAAATAAGAGAAAGCTACATCCTTCACTTGAGGCAGTTTTGCATGAATGCAAAGAAGACTGTTTTGCCTGAATGGAACAGGCTTTTGTGAGATTAATGCTTAAGTTTTGTTCAGTTAGTCTTGCTAACTAACAAAGTAAACATTAAAATTTCTTGAGGTTGTTGTTGTTAGGTGCCATCAAGTCGTATCTGACTCATAGCGACCCTCATAGGGTTTTCAATGGCTGACTGTTTCGGGATTGCCGTGGGAGTGGATTGCCATGTCCTTCTCCCATTTTTTGCAGTGCTGGGAATTGAACTTGGGGCCTCAGAGACTGCAGCGCAGCGCTCTACCAACTGAGCTGAATCCCAGCCCCAAAATTTCTTGATAGAAAACAAAAACCAACAAATGTTGACAAGGACCTGGGGTGGGGGAAAGGAACTCTTATAGTTTTCTGATGGGAATGTAAGTTAGCATAGCCGCTATGAAAATCAGTATGGAGGTTCCTAAGAAAACTAAAAATAGAACTACCAGATGACCCAGCTATACTACTCCTGAGTATACACCCAAAGGAATATAAGTCAACATACCACAGAGATACCTGTGCGTCCATGTTTACTGCTGCATTATTCACAGTAGCCAAGATGCAGAACCAGCGCAGGTGCCCAACAACAGATGAACGGATAAAGAACATAATGGTATATATACACAATGGAGTTTTATTCAGCCATAAAGAAGAATGAAATTAAATTGGTTGCAGGAAAATGGAAAGAACTGGAGACATGTTAAGTGAAATAAGTCTGACAAAGCAAGTATCACATGTTTTCTCTCATGTGGAATTTAGGGAAGAAATAAAAAGGTCAGGAAAGTAAGAAGTCGAATATTAGGGATGCAGAAGGAGAAAAGGGGCAGGGAGGGGAGATGAGAAAGGGTAATAGAGAAGGTGAATGTGATCCAATTACATTATATGCATGTTTGGAGATATAATGAAACTCATTACCTTATATAATTAATATACACGACTTTTTAAAAAGGGAAGAAAATCTTGATAGAAATGTGATCATTTTTCACTCAAAACACACAATAATTCTCTTGTTCTTATAAAAAAATCCTTAAACCATATCAACATATTTCACTTTGTATTTTGTATAGTATCACATTTATTGCACTTCCTTAATAAATGTTCACAGGAGTGTGTGTGTGTGTGTGTGTGTGTGCACGTGCATGCACCAATGCATGAGCATGTCCTGCTGTAGAAAGCTACTCACCAGTAAAATAGTGAAGCAAAGTTGCAGCTTTGGAATTAGGCCTAAGTTTGTATATTAGCCTATTCTTGAGTGGCTATATGGTATTTCCAGGGTTCTTTTCTCTGGGGCTCAGATGCTCCTATTTCTGGAATGGGAATATCACTCACTTGAACATGATTGTGCAAAATAAATGAAATAGTGCAGATATATGGAATCTTAACACAGTACTAGGTACTTAAGAAATATCAGTTACTAGCTTCCCAGTAAATAGTGCTTGTTTTAGACATTTTTCTTCTTGTGGACAAGATACCTGCCATTGTTTATTTTGTGGTGTATCAAGAGTATGTTATTCACTACACTGTTACAGATAGTAAAAACAAATATGAATATATTTTACCATTTTATGTTCCTTTTTATTCAGGAACCATAAACATTTACAATCCTTCAGATACCTTTTTGGGTAATCTCTTTCTGTATTACTTGATTCTATTCAAGTTGCAGAATAGGAAGCTCTAGTTTATGTATCAGCATGTATCTGTTTACTACTTAAAAAAAATACTGTTTTCTTTCAATTGAGTAAAAGAAACAGTTGCTCTTATAAAGAATAAATCTGATTTCATTTCCTACCTTCACTTTATCCTAACTCTATACAGACACTACCTTCAGGGTATACATTATGTAATCAACTTAGAAAAAATAATTTTGGAAAAAGAATCCCAGTTCATTAAGAGTTTTCCACATATTTCAAAATTATCTATTTTTTAAGATGCTGCTTAGAAACTTCTTTAAAAGAAAATTTAGAACTTGCCTTTAGCCAACAACTATCATAACTCTGACTAACCAATCATTGAGGTTTACACGATAGCTTAGTCTAAGAAAAATCTTCTAAATTTTGTCAGAAACATAAATAAGATACAATAAAACTGCCCCTTTCACTTGAGGCACTTTTGTTAAAAAAAGCAAAGAGGAAATTGAGATGACTTGAAAAACTGTACACTTTCACGGTCTGCTCAAATTTGAGTAATTTTTACTTCATGTTCAGGTTTTAAGAGAATCAGTTGTAGGTCACTGGGAGCCTAAAGTCTAGTACCTGCAGCCTGAATCTTTGAGGTCTTTAATGCCAGATGACTTGCTGTCTGTGGTCTGCACAGCTGATGGTTCAGGGAGCTTGTCTAGAGAGCACTTTATTGTCATGGAAACACTTCAATCCATAGAGTCTAGCACCTTTGTATACACAACTCATTTGATAGGCATCAGCTGTAAATAAGTCTGCATGCAGGAGTACTAGCACCTTCCATGAGAATTATAAATCACTCAATTTCAAGATGGGCAAGATGCTTTCACAAAAGTTCAGAACAACAGCAGATCTGGCACCAGATCTATTGCCTACTAATTGTTTCACTAAGATACTTTTGAGGTAATTACTCCTCACCAACCCACAGGTAACCTCACTCAAACTGTACTCAATCCAGTGTAGCTTGCTATTTCCAAAAGTTCAGGAAATCTCTTTCCTCACCTCTAACTGCTCACCTTTCTTGGGTGTACTATGGGGAAGCATAATTCCAACGAAGTGGAAATTTAGTCAGTAAATGAAGTCTTGGTATACATATTCATGGCAAAACTTTTTTAAAAAAAAAGTCAGGAAATGAATCTAAGTAAATTATACTCCCCTCTAGAGGAGGCTAAGATAAGCTCCAGCAATTTGCATGGATTTGGTTAAAATTTTGTTCTGTTATTTAAGAATTATTTTCATGGCAACTGACTTAGCTAGTGTTCAGATATATCCTTTATACTTTGCTCATTGAAGAAGAAATCAAGTGCAAAGTACACATGGACCTTCCTAAACTTCTGAACTCCTATGATACTTTGTTCCCTCTCTGAGTCTCTGGTCTTTAAAATAATAATTCAATTATTTAGTCTTGTTCCAGTGCAGACAAATGTGCCTCAACTTATGTAAAAGTATTTGGAAACTTCCAATTTACAGTACACCATGAATTCTGATGTAGAATTCATTCATTACTAAAACTGACTAAACAACACTCAAACATTGATTCTGATGTAGTCTATGAATTATAAATTCTATAAAGTCAGTAGCCTTGCTCCTTCTCATTGAAAATGAATGTAGAGGAGGAGGGACATGAAAGAGTAAGGGGGTGCTGAATATGAGAAACATACAATGATATGCGTGTATGGAAATGTTATAATGAAAACCGTTAATTTGTGTGCTAACTAAAAAAATTTTTGTTGTTGTTAGGTGCTGTAAAAAATTCAAATCCAAAAAAGAAATAACAAGTGTTTGAGGAAATAGATGTTTAACCTGTTTTAAATATTGTACAATATATACATGTATTGAAACATTACATGGCATCCCAATAATATGTAGTTTTTATATATCAGTTAAAATAAATTTAATTTAAATCATAAAAGAAAATGTGTATATACATGTGGAGTGTTTGAATGGTTCATTATAAATGCCAATCATCCTTTAGGAGCAATTGGTGGCTTTTGTGTTTATCCCAAACAACAAACTTAAGTTTTATATTTTTAGGCCAAAAATGTTCTCATAAATTTTACCTAAATACAGATACACAGAAGGAATAAATTCTAGTGTTCTACAACAAATAGGGTGACAATAGCTTGTTATATATATTATAGAGAACTAGAAGAGAGAAGCTTAAAGGTTCCCAACACAAGTAAATGAAAAATGTTTAAGATGATGAAAATGCTAATTGCCCTTTTTCACCATTACTCATTAAATACATTATGAGCTACCACACAGTATCCCATTAATATGTACAATTGTGTGTCAAAAAATGAAAAAGAAAAAGAAAAAAAAAAGGCTACCTTTCCTGTAGTAATCAATGGCAAAAAACTCATGGTTTGAGTATGACCTCAGAAGCAATGTATGAGAAGACAAACTTTTTACAAAGCTAAGTCTTGTACTTTATCTTTTTAATTCTTGGGAAAACTAGCAAAAATTTTTCTTGTCAGGCTAATGTATCCTCTATGAACCATCCCAAGATGAACCTAAAATTTGGTACTTTTTAGCGTTTGATTCCCAAACAGTATAAATAGCCATACCTTATGGCTTTGTGATGTGCAACTGCTCTGTGACAGTCAAAGCAGGAACTTGCTTGTCACAGTTTATCAAATTCCAGATGAAGCAGAATTTGTTAATTCTGTATGCTTAAAACAGTTAAAATATTCAAATCAAGTAACTCTTTGTTTTTTTATTGCCTTTAGTTTTGTTCACTTCTTTCTTTGCTTTACCATTGACTGATGTGGGAAACCATTGAGCCAATGAATTCAAAGATGGACATAAGGACTAAAAACTCAACTACTGAGAGCTTTTAGTGACTTCCCTGGGGGGCACTGGGTTTTGTTTTTGGTTTTCTTTGATTGTTGTTGTTGTTAGGTGCTGTGGAGTCGGTATCCGACTCATAACGACCCTCATAGGGTTTTCAATGGCTGACAGTTTCGGGATTGCCTTGAGAGTGGATTGCCAGGTCCTTCTCCCATTTCTTTGGTAGCACTTTCTTTTATTTGAAGTATAAGTTAGCCAAAAAGGAGACATATGACTCTGATATGCCCCAAACCAAATGCCAATGGAAGTCAAGAATGTTTGCCTTATTTCATATAGTTTTTCCTATTGTGCTGCATGGTAGAAAAAGAAAAATGTGTCTTTTCACAAATTTTTGTGATATTCACACATATAATTACACAAATAACCTTAAAGGAGTGTACTTTACTTTCCTGAAAATTATGGGTTATAACAGTGAAAGCTTATGTTCATTGCTTTGATATCAAATTGTAAAAGAAAGGGGGAGGTGACATATACTGTAGTAGCTCTCAAACATGAGGTGCCATCCCTGGCATATTTCATGCTTGATCATGGCAAGAGCAGGGGAGGACTACTTCTTAGCTTGCTTTGCTGTGTGACCTTCGGCAAAGCCACTTCCTCCCACCTCCTTGGATTCAGTTTCCTTTTTTATGTGGCTACTAACAGAGATTCCATAAACAATTTGGAAAATGACTCCTTTCTGACTTAAAATACAGTGCTTTCAATGGACAAAAATGAATGTTCCTTCTTGGGATCTAGGTCTTCTATCTTAAAAGATCTATTTCCCATCACATTTTCTATAGATTGTACTTATGAGCCTCAGGTGAAAAACAAGTAGTTAGCTTTTAGAAGTCCTACAGGTAATATGCAACCTTTCTGACATAAATTGTTTTGAAATGGGTTTGGTGAAACATGAACACACTATTCAAAATTCAAGCCCAAACTCAAAATTTTTCTTTCCTGTGTGTTATTTTCCAGGGATTTCTAAGAATAGCCATTTCACAGTTCAGTTGTGAAATAATATCCTCATATCACCATCCAGGGATGTTGAACAATTGCTAAAAGAAACTAGAAAATGTACAATTTGCTCTTATGGCTTTCATCATGATTTTGAAGTCTATTATTATTATTATTTTTAATAATCATCTTACTAACATGATTAGAGCATAAAAGACACTGAAAGCATGAGTCAAAGGAGAATATTAGTTTTCATGAGCCATACTTTCCCACTCCCCTTTCCTCAATCCTCTGGTTTCATAGAAGAGGTGATGTCATGATTTATAATGTTAAGCTGACTGGTGAAATGTCACTACGCAGTGATGTTTTAATTGATGATGTTAGGCTGGTTAGCAAGAAAGTGTCAGATGTCACTTTTGTGACATAAACTGGCAGTTACGATTATATAATATCAATTATTCTTTGGAAAACTGCATTAGATCAGTTAGATCTGAACCAATTTAGTTGGAACAGGTTCATATTTTTTTCCCTGGCTGTTCATCCAGTTCTAATTATTAGGAGTAAAATATACTTTGGATGTAGTTTAGACTTTCATAATGTCCTCCCTGGAAGCGTAATAGGTGTCTTACATGGCCTTTGTGTAGCAAAAAGAGGTGTAAGAAAAATCTGCACTGATCTTCCCGAGAAAAACCTGCTCTTTGAATCCTTTACCAGCTCCTCTTTCTCCCAATTGAAATTCTTGGAATTATCTTAATTAATTGTGATTGAAGTGATAAAAGACATTGTGAGGGAATTTTTTTAGAGTCTTCATTTATTTGTGTTCTCTATGCATGTTAGCTACTATGTTATTTTGAAGTAAACCTGAAACTTCTAATCACATTTGCCTCTTTCATTTCCTTTACTTTTCATTTCTTGCTTTTTCTTTCATTTTTTTCTCTCCTCCTCCTCCTCCTCCTCCTCCTCCTCCTCCTCCTCCTCCTCCTCCTCCTCCTCCTCCTTCTTTTGGCTTGGTAGTTGAACCTGGGGACTCACATATTTAGCAAGCCCTCTACCACTGAATGGCATCTCAACCCCTTTTTTATTTTTTAAATTGAGACTGGGTCTCGCTAAGTTATGTAGGCTGCCTTTGGCTCTGAAGCCACAATCCTCCTGACTCTGCCTTTTGAGTTGCTGGGAAAGGCATACACCACTGTGCCCAGCTACATGTCCTTTTCTTTACAAAATAAAAATATGAGAAATACAAGTGAAGGGAAATATTCTCATATTCCTTCTCCTTTACTATAAGTACAATTTTGAAAATGTGATGAACTAAGTAGAGGGATATGGGAACTCAAAACTCAAAAACCAAATGATAAAAAATACTATTGTTGCTAGCTGGTGTGGAGTTGGTATCCAACTAATAGTGACCCTACATACAGCAGGTAAAACAGTATTGTTAGTGCTTCTCTGCTATTCATAGGGTTTACAATGGCTGATTGTTTTTTGGAAGTGGGTAGCCTGGTCCTTCTCCCAAGCCTACAGCACCTGGTATTCTCAGGTGGTCTCCCATCCAAGTATTAACTAGGCCTGACCCTGCTTGGCTTCCCAGATCTGATGGGATCAGACACCACCGTGGTTCGGTTGCAGGCATAATAGCATTAGCTATAATTTATAATTACTATGTCCCTAATCCTTTACAGGCATTGCCTTATTTATTCCTCATAACAAATCTGAACTTTATGTATAGTTTTTATCATTCTGCATATGGAAAATAGGGGCTTAAAAATACTTTGGCATGCATCAGAAAAAAGTTTGTAAATGTTATGTATTTGCAGAAATATGCAACTAATTTGGTGCAAGGCAACCTGGGGGGAGGTAATGCATCAGTAGAGACAGTCACCATTTTCTGCCTCTTCTGTCATTGCATCCACAGTGAAGCTTGAATCCTGAGCCCAGTGTGAGATCTAATTGCTAACAGCAAGAAGGGCAGGGGGAGGTGGTGAGGCTGGAGTGAAGAGAGTGCAGTTATATATGCTTGGATGTATTTTCATCTGGGTATATATCCATGTACAGATATACAGGTTCAAACATGTGTGTATATATGTCATGTGCATGTATGTGTGCACAGGTGTGTGTCCACATGTGTTTGTCGACTTGGGCTGGTGTTTATGCACATGCATGTGTGTGCACATGTACAAACATGCATGCGTGTATGCACCTATGTTTAGAGAATGGGAACTAGGATGAGGAGAAGTACAGAGTAGCACTGAGACAGGATTCATATTAGAGACCATTAATAGATAGCACTCAGCCCAATTAATTGGTACAAATTTAAAGGCAGGCTATCTCCCTAGGGTTCATGACTATGAATCTATTCCTCTTTTCAAGGGATTTCAACCCCTCATGTTATTCCTCTTCAGAAGGAAGTTGTACCAGAAGATTGTTAGAGGAGAAATATTTTGGACTTGCTTTGTTCTATGGAAGTCTTAGTTAAGGTCCCAAACTACTAAAGCTATGTTGAGGAATGTCCAGCACCTGGAAATCTTACTGTTCTGGTCACTCAGTATTTTGGGTCAGTCCCTCATGCCCCCATGAAAAGCTATAGCCTCACACCTTCTCCCAAAGAAGGAAGCAATCAGTCCCATCTAGGTCATGTCAGAGAAGCCAAGGTCATGGTCAGAGAGCTCTCCCATCATTCATCAGAAAATCCTACCCATCTCTTTATAAAATAAATACACAGTGAAGCCATGTGACAATTCCCCAGTTTCTCATTTAATATTTAATATAATCTTTAGCCAGTGTGGCCAGTGGATTATCCTTAAGCTGGTTGTTGTTGTTGTTGTTGTTGTTGTTGAGTGCCGTGGAGTTGTGTGCAACTCATAGTGACCCTCATAGGGTTTTCAACAACTGATTGTTTTAGGGTTGCCTCAGGAGTGGATTGCCACATCCTTCTCCTGTTTTTGTGGTACTGGGAATTGAACTCAGGACCTCAGAGAAGGCAGAGTGGTGCTCTATCAACTGAGCTAAATCCCCAGACCTCCCTCAAGCTGGTACTCATCCTTTATTTGCCAAATATGGCTGGGGTCCTACATCATTTGTGCCTCTAACTTGGGCAAGGTGTGCTTCTGGATTTGATGGCTTATTGTTAAGTGTTCGCATTGCTTAATCCCTTCCCAAGGGCAGAGTCATGAAGTCTTCATCAAGTGATTTCCATCGAGGTCTTTGTCTCCACCCATTATCCTCTAGGAACTGCTGGCTGCCACTGGCAGTAGGTTGCCATAGCTCCCTGGCTGTCAAAGCTACCCTGTCATGTCTGCTTTCTCCACTGTTGGCTTATGGATCTCCTCTGGAGTTTTGGAAGAGAATTTGTGGATATTGGAGGCATAAAGGAAAGGGACATTAAAATGTATATATGTTTGTATATTTGTTTATTTATTATTTCAGGACTGTGGGGCTGAACATCGGGCCTTGTGCATACTTTGCAAATGCTGTACCACTTAACAGCAGCCCCAGCCCTGGCTTTATTTTTTTACCTTGAGATTAAGCCTTGCTAAGTTACTCAGGCTGCCTCTGGCCTAGAATTTGTGATCCTCCTTCCTTTACCCCCTGAGTTGCTGGGATTACAGGCTTGAGCCACCACACCCAGCCAAAATGTATATTTAAAAGAATGATTTTCTGCTTGTATCAGGAATTGAAAAGAAGTTCCTTTGTTGTATTAAAACACTTTCTGTGAGTAGCACCATTAAATTTCCTACCAGTCACTCTGGCTTAGGAAGAGATCCAAAGTGCTACCATTTCATTTTGTTGGCTTTTGTTTCATGAGGTAGCATGATAAATATATCAAGGTAGGGCAGGGATATTGTGGGCTCTGAGAGACCTTCTCAGTTCCCTTGGTCAGAAGCCTTCTGAAATGGCTCCTAGTGACCTCTGCCTTTCGATAGTCTCCTCCTCTTGTACCTGGTCTGAACCTCATGACTTTCCTAATGCAAAGGTGAGAGCACTGACTTCTGAGAATAGGTTATCAAAGACTGTGACTTCCATCTTGTGAGTACCCTCCCTCTTCTCTTCCTGCCTTGTTAGATCAGATGGCATCATATGACAAGGAATTGAAGGGAACTTCCAGCCAACACCCCCCACAAAAAAACAAAAAACAAACAAACAAAAAAAAACTGAGGCCCTCTCTCTAACAGCCAGGAGGAACTAGATCCTGTCTCTAACCCAGTAAGGAAGCTTAAAAGTGAATATGAGTGTCATTTTGATTGCAGCCTGTGCCAGACCCTGAAGCAGAGGACCCAGGTGACCAACCCAGATTCCTGGCCAATGGATAAATAGTTTGGAGATAATTCAGTATGTAGTAATAGATAACAAATATAGTCCCTTTCCAATGTTCGGCATTAGAGGTTTTTGTATGAGGCATTGTAATAGCATCCTCTAGTCACAATACCCAAGAAATGTCTATAATCTATGATCTCCTGTGAATCCAGGCAGCCATTTTCCACTCCTGGATCACTAAGCAACATTCAACCTGTCAGAAACTAGGGCATACAAATTCTATTATAGCCACTATATTTAACACAGAAGCCTGGATAATAAGGTCAGAGATGTATTTTACAGCCTCAGCCTGGCATCATATCTTTTCTGGACTAAGGGCACTTTCCATGGTTCTGATTGAAAGTAGCAGTTATTTTTTTCCTCCCCCCAATTGGCTATCTTTACTGAAAATGTGCATTGCTGTCGCTCCTGACAGGGAGGACTTGTATTAGACACCATGGGCTTGCACCTGAATACCCAAGTGATGCATTACATGAATATAATTTACATAATAAGCCAGGCAAAAAGCGTGTGTTAGAGTGTACATGCTTGTCAACATTTTAAAATGTTGCAGTCTTGACAGAGAGCTGCCTCTTAAAGTGAAGAAAAGAATACTTATCCCTTTCCCCTTCATACCTTTATCTGGTGCCATGGCTCAAATACACCTCATGGAGGGAAGTCCTATACTTTACATATAGAACATATAATATTTGTAGTGCATTCAAATGTTAATAAACCTAGTATACTGGATTTATCTGGCTGTCTTGGAGCAGATTTTTTTCTAGTCTTTCAATGACTATGAAAGATTAAACTCAAACACCAAGTAGATTTTATGGCTAAGTTGCAATTTATAAGTGGGCATTAATTAATGCCAGATAAAAATGAGATTCCTAAGGAATTACATTTTGCCTGCTCATTAGTGGCTGGTTTGTAATTATAAACCTTGCTGGAATATTAAGAAATTGTAATAAATAACAGTAGTATTGAAAGTCCTTAGGATAATGAAAACAGCAGTGTTGGGGACAAGTTTTAGTAAATAACTACCAGACTTTATCACACACATTACCTTCATAGACTAATAAAGCTGGATTGGATGTTAACAATTACATTTGAACTTCATAATTATTTTTACTTGGCTTCCTGAGATCAAGTAAAATGAGTTCTAGAGATCCAGGCAAATTTTTCAGATTATTATAGATTTGGATAAAATATTTAATGGACTTAAACTGAACACATTGTCTATATCAACTATAAAGTGAGACATTTGCTAGTTTGCTTTTTTCCTTATATTTTGAAATTTAGGGTTATAGCTATATGATATCAAAATTGTTTACTTGATAGAAGACAAAAAGGAAAAAAAAGGACTAAGGTGTCTACTCAAGAAACCTCACCCAACTCTATTCTTTCAAAGTACACCTTGTATTAATTCCACTTTTTAAATGACAATATAGTTTACAAAATGAATACAGTGTTTTACACCTTTTTCATTTTTACCTCCGGTCCAGAATAAAGTGTTTGTCTTTACTTCATTAAATATCCACTATTACCTTGATCCTGTCACCATTATTAAGAACTTGTATGTGCAGCTCCAGGCTGGAGAGATACCATCATCTTCCTAGGCTGACTTGAACACCTGAAATGAGGAATGCAAGAGGAATAAGAAAGCCTGACTTACAGCGGCATTTATTTGCCCCATAACCTACTGACCTTGGCAGATTTCCTGGGATAGGGAAGCGTAAGTCACACGTTAACCTAAATAGAACCTATCAATCCTCCTCAAATGTTAGCCAGCTTGTAATTACCTTACCCACCAGCGGTTGAAATGCCAAAAGAATCAAAGTCTTTCTTTTGGGAATAGAAAGTGATCACCTATACTTTCTAGAAGGAGGTTGTGGACCTTACCAATATCCAGTGCAATGACATTGACAAAGGAAGCTTGCTCCAGTGCAAATGGCTTGCTCTCTTGCCCTTTGCATCTACCCTCTTCTAAATACAGGTGCTTATATTTGAAGCTGATTTTGTGTAGAATACTCTTCCCCAAATCTTCATACAGCTGTCCTCTTTCCCTTATCTTTCAAACTTTCAGTTACCTTTGGTTTTGGGGTGAATGCATTTGTTTTTTTTCAAATTCCAAATCTGATGTTCACTGGCTATGTAAATTTGTTGTTGTTGTTAGGTGCTGTGGAGTCTGTGTATGACTCATAGCGACCCTACTTACAACAGGCGAAACACTATTTTCAGTGCTTCTCTGCTGTTCATAGGGTTTTCAGTGGCTTTTGGGAGTAGCTTGCTAGGTCCTTGTCCCAAGTCTACAGTATCTGGTCTTCCCAGGTGGTCTCCCATCCAAGTACTAACCAGGCCCGACCCTGCTTAGCTTCCAAGATCTAACGCCACAGGGCTAGGGCTGTAGGCAGGTATGTTTCTAGGTTTGTTGTTAGGTGCTGTTGAGTCGTGTCCGACTCATAACAACCTTCATAGGGTTTTTAACGGCTGGTTGTTTCGAGAATGCCTTGGGAGTGGATTGCCACATCCTTCTCCCATTTTTGGGGTGCTGGGAATCAAACTTGGGACCTCAGAGACTGCAGAGCAGTGCTCTACCAACTGAGCTAAATCCCAGCCCTTCCGATTCATAGTGACCCTCATAGGGTTGTCAATGGCTGTTTATTTCCGAATTGCCTGGGGAGTGGATTGCCATGTCCTGCTCCCATTTTTTCAGTGCTGGCAATGCAACTTGCGACCTCAGAGACTGCAGAGTGGTGCTCTACTGATTAAGCTAAATTCCAGCCCCTATGTAAATGTAGGAAACTTATTAAGATGCTCTGTACATTTAAAAGTATGGATGAGGTATTAATATTTACACTTCATTATTCTGAAAAGGATTTAAGGGAACCAAGTCTATTCCTATTGTGATTTCCTTGGCATTTTTCTTTTACTTCTCAGAATATATATTTTTTCCTTTTAGTACTTGCGGGTTGAACCCAGGGCCTTGCATGTACTTTGCAAGTACTCTGCCTTTGGGTTGCACCCCCAGCCCATTTCTTGCTTTTTATCTCGAGACAGGGTCTTACTGAGGTATGTTGGCTGCCTCTGGCCTCAAACTCATGATCTTCATGCCTCCATCTCCCAAGTTGCTGGGATTATAAGTATGTGTCACCATGCCTGGCATTTAGAATCATCTTAACTTGATTCTAGGTCTGATCTAACTTCCTTGTGGGTTCTTGTTCTCTCTCTCTCTCTCTCTCTCTCTCTCTCTCTCTCTCTCTGTCCCCCTTCATATTTTATTAGGCCACAAGCATTTCTTATTCTTGTTCATAAGCTGTTATTGAGAATTTCCATATTAGCAAATGCTGTATCTTAATGGGCTAAATTAGTTGAGGCTTTGTGATCACAGCTTAGATACTCTGGGCAAATAACTGTAATTGAAAATAAAGGGGAGTGGGATGGCATGAGAACTTGGCCTGTATTTTCCAGAGTAGCTGGTCTATGTTGTTTTCTTATCTAATAATTGCTTAGTATTTCATTTTATTTCAGTTGTATATAATTACCTGGGCATTTATAAAAATCAGGAACATTTAATTAACTTTTATTTGAAAACCTGATCTGTAGCTATTGATAAGAATAAATTGTTTTTCAGTGGAAAAGGATGTGTTGATGATGAGCTGGTGACATTGTTGGTGTCATTGGTTGATGATGTTGAGGACATTATGTTGTTAGGTGTGATGTGATATGTGAACCAAAGAAGTTCTAAAACCTGTAAGTTCTTTTCTGTGAGTTGTTGCAGACCCAAAAAGGCTGCTTAAAACTTTTAGTAATGCCCCATGATAGGACTATTATAACATATTTTTATTGTTTGTTTTGTTTGTGTTGATTTTGGGTGAAATAATTTAGCACATTTTAACATAAGAAGGGAAGATGGGCTGTGATGAACCCTGTGTCTAGTTGACTCCAGAGATGAACCAGCTAATAATTAAATATCTGCAATGAGAAGAATAATTAGCTGATTAAATTTGTAAGACAATACAGGGCAGACTCTGACAGCAAATTACTTAATTTAACACTCTTGAGATGTTTGCTTTGGAAGAAAAATTTCAGTGAGAAATGAGATATAATCATGTTAAGATAGAAAAAGGTGCTCATTAGTGGAGAAAGAGAATTGGGACAGAGCTTGAACAAATCAGGAAAAAATAATATTCCTTTACTTGAATTATTTAGCTGTCCAATCCAGTTTGACCTATCAGCATCTTTTGTTTAACAAGTACCATTATAGAATGGTGAACTCTGCAGAGATAAAATACCAAGACAGAGAATCAGAAATGAGCTCCCCTCCCCACATGTCTTTCTTTTTGTGTAGCCAAAAAGAAATGATTCTCATTCTGCCTATGTCAATCAGTGAGGCCTGGGGCTGATTTCTTGGGAAATTGAGTAGTGGACTCCACTACTCAGCTTCCTGTTACTGTAACAAATACTTGAAATAATCAGCTTATAACAAGAAAGAGGGCTGGGGTTTAACTCAGTTGGTAGACTGCTTCTCCTCACTCTCTGAGGACCTAGGCTCATCCCCAGCACTGCAAAAAGGAAAGGACGTGATAATCCACTCCCAAAGGAATTCTGAAACAATCAGCCATTGAAAATCCTATGAGGGTTGCTATGAGTCAGACCTGACTGTACAGCGCCTAATAACAACAACATAACAAGAAAGGGCTTATTTTGGCCCACAGGAAATTGCAGTCCATGATTGGTTGGTCCCATTGCTTTTGGTCTGTGATGAGGCAGCACATCATGGTGGCAGCATACAGCAAAACCATCACTCATGACCAGGGTATGAAAGAGAAGGGGCTAGAATCCCAATATCATCTTGAATGACATGCTCTCAATGATTGAGAACACAGCCCCATCTCTTAAAGTTTCCACTGCTTCCCAATGGTGCCAAGGTAGAGACCAAGCCTTTAACACATAAGCCTTCAGGGAATGCATAAAATCCAAACTGTAACAGCGTATAATGATATTGCTTTCTTACATTGTTCAAATACGCCAAACATCGTTGAAAAGTACTTTGCCTTTTAAAGAATCCTACTAATTTGTTTTTTGCTGAGCCACTGTTTGCAGTAGAGGAGAATAAGTTGAAATTCACTCAAATAGTAAGCTGTGTGCTTATGTGTGCACGGTGAGGAGTTCAGGGGAGATAAAGGAAAATATAATGAACATACTGAATACTCAGTTGTTTGACTTATAATTTATTTTTCTCTCTTGTTATTAATCAGAGCACATATAGACAAATTTTATTCATGTACCATTTTCGTGAATTTTTCCCCATTAGAAAACTCCCTATACCATGCTTTATTTATTAAATTGATTTAAAATAGTCAATATTTTACTTAGTTCCAGTTGAAATAATTTCCATGAAAGCACAAGTTCAAAGTGCTACTTAAATTTTTTTCTACTACTAAACACAAAACTTTTAAATTTAAAAGAAAACACTTCTATATACCTCTAATTACACAGGTTGGTTGATTGCTGATAGGTGCCATTGAGTCAGCATCTGACTCATAGCGACCCTACGTACAACAGATAAAACACTATTGTCAGTGCTTTTCTGCTACTCATAGGGCTTTTGATGGCTGATTGATTTTGGGAGTGGGTTGCCATGTCCTTCTCCCAAGCCTACAGCACCTGGTGTTCCCAGGCAGTCTCCCATCCAAGTATTAGCCAGGCCCCACCCTGTTTAGCTTCTGAGATCTGATGGGATTTGACACCACAGTGGTATGGCTGCAGGCAATTACACAGGTAAAACTGAGAAATACTGATTGGGTGATGACCTACATCATATTTTTGAACCACCAAAACATCCACTTTCCTTAAATAATGCACCCATTCCTGAATTAAACAGTCCAACCAATATATAAAATTCCAGGACAAACATAAAATATTTAAACAAACAAAGCCAAGATATTTCTGGATAATGAAAGATATATAGAAATTATTTTAGGACTTGATTTTCTCTTTTGTGTCCAGAAATGTTTTCTAATTATAATGTTTAAATTCCCAACTTAGGGTATACTATTATGTGCTTTATATAAGGAAAACATTAATAACAACAGAAGGATTTTTAACAGGTTTAAAATCTTGCTGAAATGATATATTTTTGCCTAATACTCACTGCTGCATACCTGGCCAGCTGTAGTTATATGTTTTATGAGTAATCTCTCCTTTACCTTTGTCATGTCTAAGAAATCTCCTAACTCATTGAATGACTCTGTAGTATGGCAACCTATTGAACAACTACTTCCTTTAAAAGTGTGTATACCATTGCATGTCACCAAACTTTATCAAGGACTGTCATTTTCATTGTGGGCTGCACATTGAAATCACCAAGGGAACTTTGAAAATATGACCATGCCTGGGTCCTAGCCATACTGAGTGCTAAATTAATTGCTCTGTGGTGGAACCCAGGCAGTGGCCCTTCTAAACACCTCACTAAAGATTTCTTTTGTGCAACTAGATGGGTGATCTTATTTCCCTTTCCAGAATGAAAATTATTGAATGCCTAAAAAAGACCAGGTAGTCTTAATTCAGTTCAAGTTCAGGCATGGGGCTTATGCCATAGGGAGACCACCTGCAGCCCCTAGTTCTTTCCATCACAACTTTTCACTCAGCATGAAGAGGAGAGGGGACTGAAGAACATTTCCTTTTCACAGGCTTCACTTCTCTAGGTTGGCAAGGTACCCTGGGAGACTGGCTTTCCAGCATGCATGCAAGGGAATGCAATGTGGACTGTGACATTCATCAGACTGTCTTTTCCCCTTCTCTGTAAAAACACAGCACAGCCACAGTGAAGAGACAGGGTTGTTTCATCCTGGCTGGATTCCTCTCTCTGTGTCGTTGCAGAACACGGAGCCCTGAACTACTAACATATATAATAATATTTAACAACTAGTGAAGAGCCCTGGTCAAATTTCTGGAGGGAAAAGTAGTAGGACATTGAAAGTTGCCTTTTTATTCTTCTTTAGGAAAAAGGGATATTTATTTTTTCCCTAGGGATGTTGCCTCTACTGGGTTTTATATCAAGAAATATGAAGCCAGTGAGAGCCTGTTGCTGACATTAAGTTCAGGCTTTTCCCTCTCTTCCTCTTTCTGGTTTCCCTCCCTGAAACGTGGGTTCATGACAGCTTGTTGTTGGGCAGGGCATTAGCCTTTTGTAATTTATTGCTTTTAGATTAAATCTGGGGAAACTCAATATTGCAGTTGAATGATTAGAGCAATACCCCTTGGAGTAATAAATTTTCTTTGGTGCTGTGCATCTCCAGATCATGTTTCCCTTCTAATTACATTTACATAAATGATATTCTGTAAAATTAAATTAACATTCAAACGGTTACACTGGCGGGGAGAGACAAAAATTAGTTACCGAGTTGCATCTCTTCAAGAAAAAAAAAATCTAGTTCTTTTCATAATATGAATCACTACCCTCTCCCAAGTGTCAGCAATCAACAAAACCTTGGTTCCAGAACTGCACAGGGATGTTTGTCACCAGCTAATGGAGATGTTTTGTTTTTTTTCTTAGAGATTTAGACCATAAAGCCTCATTAGACAGTGACTATGGTGACTTTTCAAACTCAGCCTCTAATGAATTGCTAATCTTCCTTTGAGCTTCTTGCCTTGAAATTCTGCAGTGATCACAGAGAAAGTCCAAATTGAATACACACACAGATCTTTTGTTATGGACTGTCCCCTCTTCCCATCTGCCTTTATCCCTTTTCAAGGCTTGGTTATCCAGTCTATGAGTTAAAAGGAAAGTCTGTCACGAATGACGTCAGGATCTCCCGACTCTTCTAAGATCTTTTATACCTCTTCAGCATGTTTCCATTTTTGAGTCTGATAATCTTTAGAAGTTGCACTGTTTGGAGAGCTTCACTCAGAATCATCAGGAAATCAATGACTTTTTTGTCTTGTCTGAGAATGTTCCCTCCACTATGTTCGTGTATAAGTCCTTAGAGCAATTTCAAGTACTATTTCTGTGATAGATTTTGGTCAAACCAACCAGTTCCTTCTGTAAGGATGATGATTTGATATAAAATATGACTTCATTTATGTTACAAAGTACATATATCCGGAGGGAGGATATTTACCAAAACATTTAGGAATAACTTCCCTATGTTTATTATTGTCTATACTCTTTGAATTGCCTACAATTAACATGCATCATTTTTATAAAAAATAGTAAGTTACTGCAAAAGAAGCAACTCTTCAGTTCTTTGGGTTCAGGTAAAGAGAGACAGTGTTAGCAGCTTGGATCCAGCTACTTCTTCTTTCTTGTTAAGAACCATGGCTCCTCAGTGTGGATTTAGCAACACTTTTGACACAGTCATACCTGTGGATCATAATTGCTCACATTGAAATGCTTAATAAAGTGAAGCTGTCAGGAAGCTGCTCTCCAAACAACCTTTCAGGAACAATGGTTATGAGAGAAGGTGATGAGAGTAAAAGAAGAAGACCAGTACCTGTTTGAAAAGAAGCTTGGCATTCACAGATCCTTGTCTAGATATTTGTATTTGGACTCCTGTATTTGGACTCCATCACTCCTTAACTGATTTCTCGTATTTTCCCCCTTTCTGAATTTGCATTCACTTATGCTTCAGTTATTCATTTAACCTGTTTGAATTGCACAACTACAGTGTGCCAAGTATTGTGATGGTGAGTAGAGATAAAACAGGAAGCAAAAAAAGTAGCTCTTATTCTCAGAGATTACAGTCTGTATGGAATGATAGATGTTAATTAAATAATCAATTGTAAATGTTTAATTACAAACTGAGAAGCAAGAGTCCTAGGAGAATGGAGAGTATAAATTCAAACAATCTACCCTAGACTGAAGACAGAGGCTGAAAACAGAGATCAGAGAAGTAAGACTTGAGTTAAAGAGAGATATCACCCAGGTTTCTACCAGCCTCGAGTCATAGAAGGTAGTCCCAGCAGGTTCAAGATAAATAAAGCAAGACTGGAGGTCATGCTAATGATTTTTTTTTCTCAGAGCAATGTCATAACCAGGGGAATCACATTGTCATGATTCCATTGTCTGAAGATCACTCTGTGAGCAATGTGGAAAATGGATCATAGAGCAGTTTGGAGGCAACTGTAGTAATTTGGTCTTCTTAGACCAGAAAGGTGGTCACAGAGTTAGAAGAAAGTCACAAGGTAACTCAGAGGTAAACTTAAGTCATTCAGTGGTGGTTTGACCATGAGGGTAAAGGGATAGGACAGTGACCAGACATTTCCTGGGTGTCTCTCTATATAAATAGGTGAGTAAAGGATGATGGAAACATTAGATAACACAAAAGAACAGGTTTGGAGGAATGACAGGAGGACTCTAATCTGGGGCATAGTCAGGTAGATACCTGGGAGAAGGGTTGAACAGATGGGTACATGAGTATATATCTCAGAGGAAGAAGACAGGTAAGTCATATAAGGAAGGCAACTGAAGCCATGAACAAGTATGGCAATCCCTGGGTGGGTACAAATAAGTTCTAGGTTGAGTCTTATAGACCGTGCCCTATCTCCTCA
Organism: Pedetes capensis; assembly: GCA_007922755.1. Classification (NCBI taxonomy): domain Eukaryota; kingdom Metazoa; phylum Chordata; class Mammalia; order Rodentia; family Pedetidae; genus Pedetes; species Pedetes capensis. The sequence continues at coordinate 29,231 of VMDO01009272.1, read as the reverse complement.
TTTGCTCAACCCTCTCAGTTCCCCATAATTCCAGAGGGTGGATGGGCTCTGCATTTTTTCTCCCACCTTCCATGTATGCCATTATAGGAAAACTCCACATACTTCTTTAGCCCTGCCTTTGGAAATGACTTCCTGGATTTTGACCCTACCCTTTTGGTTCCCTTTTCCAGTGTTGGCTGCCACAGTCCTGCTGTCTTCAAGTTTGAGGACTGTTTTGATGCCATTAAAGATGATGCTTAACTTGAAACCTGGACGTTAGTTCTCTCATTTGGGTTTCATCCGGAAAAAAAGTGCTTCCTACCTTCTGGTTGACTCATTCATCATTTTTGTTTGTCTTAAGAGCTGATTTATAGTACATCCAAACACATGTACTGAGGAACCATGTCATAATGGAGCTCTACTTCGCTGTGCAAATGCCCATAATTCATTTATACCTCTCTTGCAGCACTTACATTATGTCATAAATTATAGTTCTTTTCATACCTATCTTATCTGTGGAAATCAAGTTCCTTGAAGACAGGGATAGTGCTTTGTGTAGTTCCATGCCTTGCATGGCTCTCCACACAGTGACTCTTATAAATATATGTAAATGTGTGCTCATTGACTTTGTCTTGAATGCCCTGGGCTCTGGGTTCTTGGCAGAAAAATAACTGCAGTTACAATAGGTACAAGGTGAAAAGAAATTGGGGCAGAAAACAAAGAATGGCAATATCTTGCATGAAGTCAATGTCCAAAGCATATCTATTGACTAATTTGACTTTTAGGAAAAATTGACAAAGAAGGAAAAGGTCAAAGTGAAAGATGGGGAATAAACCCCTAGCTTTTCTGTGCATGCATACACTTCTCTGCTCTCTACCATCAGACATTGTCCCCATGGAACTGCACAGGGTTGGTGTCCAGCACAGAAGAGGCACACTGGACTGACTGTCAGTGGGTAGATGCCCAAAACACTAGTTCGCTCACCCAAGGTGAACAAATAGGACAAGTACCCCAGAGCTCCTTGGGGAGAGTCATACAGACTGGTCAGCATAACTCATCATTATTTGTGACTTATATGCCTGGGAAAGTTTAGAGAAATTTATGAATGGACACCATATGCCAGCCCAACATCTGCTTCCTCATAGGGGCATGAACATAGGACAGTGCTAAATGCTTTAAAGATGAGTGTCAGGAAGTAAAGAACAAAGAAGAAGAAATTCAGTTGTGTAGGGGTATAAAGATGCTTGTTACTGCTGGAAGTTTTTTTTTTTTATTGGAAACTTTTAATGTACAACTTAATGTGTTTCATTCTGACATGCATTTCATTGTGACATTTTCATATATGCGTTTCATTGTACATTTCACAGATAAGTTCCCCCTTACCCTCTTGTCTACTTCCTCCCCCCATCCCCCACCAGCACCACCAAAGGCTGCTCTTCCACTTGCATGTCTTTTTGTGGGAATATTTTTTTACATATCTTTGGATCCCAATTATGTTTAAGGTGGAAACTTTTTCTGTAGCGACCTATCTTTTTACATTGTCAGTAATATTACATGAATTTTCTAGCACATTTGTATTATTACCATTATTTGGTATTATTGGTATTATTCTAATTATTTCCTGAACTATTACAGTTGGGCTATTTACTTTGAGGTCACCTTCTCTCTCATTCCTCACTCCTCCTTATTCCTCCTCTCCCTCCTGTCTTCTTCCATCATTTCTTCCTTTTGCTAGATCCCTCCCTCCTTCTTTCTACTCCTTAAATTGTCCCTTTCTCCACTAAGTTGACTTTAGCTTTATATTATGTTCTATTTCTGTATAGGATTTTTTCCTTCTTTTAATTTTGATTCAGCTACCACATATGAGTGAGAACATGTAATATTTCTCTTTTTGGGTTTGTGTTCATTCACTTAAAATAATTTTCTCCAATTCCATCCATTCTGCTATAAATGACATTATTTCAATTTTTGATTGCTGAGTAGTATTCCATTGTGTATATGTACCATAATTTTTTATCCATTCTTCTGTTGATAGGCACTTTGGTTGATTCCATATCCTTGCTATTGTGAAAAGTGCTGCATTGAACATGGAGATGCAGGTGTCTCTGTGGTATGATGACTCATCTCCCTTTGGGTATATTCCCAATAGTGTTATGGCTGAGTCATATGATAGATCAATTTTTAGTTTTTTAAGACACTTCCATGTTGAATTCCAAAGTGGTTGGACTAATTTATAGTTCCACCAGCAGTGTAAGAGGGTTCCCTTTTCTCCGCAACCTCGCCAACTGCTGGAAGTTTTATCCTCATTTTTTCAAAAATTTATTTAGACTCCCAAACATAAATATAGTTGAGGCTGCCCTCTTTACGGGGACTGACAGGTCCCTCTCCTCTTAGGCATCCTTGAGCTACATCTATCGGTGCTAGGGATCTAAAAGACATAATTTTAAAACTATTTGTTGTTGTTGTATTAGGAAAGAGGAGCTGACTTTTTTCTTTCAGTACTTTTTGCATCAAGCTCTGGAGAAAGGCCTATTCCATTCAAACTTAATATGATATTTGGGGACGGGCCCATGGGGGCCTTGTTTATCAGTATTCTTGGTGAAGTCAATTATGAGACTGACATGAAGTCAGTAAGGAATTAGACTTTTTTTGACATGCTGAATGCTCTGCATAAGTAAGTAAGAGCAGGGTCAGTATCTTGATGTGCTTTAAACTTACAGAATCCATAGCACAGACCATATTTCTACTATGCTCTTGCTCAGAACCAGATTGTAATATCCATGTTTTAACTGATAGTGTCACATGGGCAGGCATGGAAGATGGATGGAAAGTGGTAGAATCACAGTGGCAGTGCAACCTTCAGATTTTGACACCTTGGTTTTAAAAAATGGTGATGATAGATGGCATTTGCGAGCCTTGAGTTACTCTTTCAGTACTGTACATGCCAAGGTGCTTCAGAAAAATGCCCTCCTCACTGCTTGGATTTCCAGTCAATGCCACAGCCAGACATAGCTAGGAACCATCATCACTGGGACATCCTTAGTTAGAATGACACTTCAAAAATATTTTAAAGTTATTTTTAAACTTAGTTTATTGAGGAAGACACATAAAACATATATAAGTGCTTTAGGCAAGTCTGCTTAAATGCAAGAGCTTAAACTACTGGACAATCATGATAAACTAAAATAAATAAGTAAATTGCATGTGATTCTAATTATGTATGTAATTGAGAAAAGAAAATATACCTCAAATTAATATCTGATGGGAAAATCAAAGGGACAGTATGGTAGAGTAGGCAAAGCATGGATAAGTTGGAGAGAGCTTTTCAAGTTAAGTTTCTTCTAAATTGTATGAATTCCTTGCTGTACTTAACCTCTCTAGACCTCAGTATCCTCACAGTGAAAAAGAACTAATTTCTTTTCAGATTTTTGAAAGACCTATGGACTGGAAAGTCCCTTCTTACTCATTGCTCATCTTACCTAAAGCCACACATGCTAATGACAGAGCTGATACGTTGGAAGGCAGCCTCAAGCTAAGGAAAGAACACTGACCTCAGAGACTAGAGACATGTGACTCCACCATCATGAGTTCTCATTTTCTTAACTAGAAGATGAGCAGCTTGGAGTACTACTTGGAACCTTAATCAATACTCACATTTGTTGGTTTTCTTTGTAGTGTTTTTTTGGGGAAAACAAGAACAACCGTCACATGCATCCAACAACTTCAGAAACAGCCACAATTGGAGATGCCCAATTTTGAAGGGTGCCCACCAAAAAGCTTTGCTCTTGTGGATAGCCATTTCAAACAAACTTTCTAGTTTTCTAAAGTGCACTGTCCTCCTGGGATAAAGGCAAGTTCTTCCCCATTAATATTCTAGCTCGTCCTGAGTCAAAATTTTCATGGGTCATGTGCATCTTCAGTACCTGGATTTCTATGGGCCACATACTTAAATCTCCACTTTCTTCTCAATATGTGCTCCCAGGGACCATAGGAAAGCTAAACTCCTCCAGGAAAATGGTTTCACACTTCCTTTAAATTCAAATTAAGGAGTAAATGAATATTTGATGAGGGAACTCTCAACCCTCACTTCACCTCAAATATTTATATCAAGTGTTAAGGTTAAAAGGTAAAAATGAGGGCTCAGATTTTTGGCACTGATCCATGAGTAGAAGGTTTATTTGGACATAAGACAATTCCAATCCCTTGATGTAAGATGAAAGAGTTCAAACAGATGTTAATCTATTCCTTCAAGAGGAAAATCTGCTTCTTTCTCCCCGCCCTCCCTCTCAGGAGAAAAGGGATGGGTGGTATGTAGATGCCTGTCTGAATGTCTTTGGTGATACCAACACTTTACCTGCACCTGTTCCAGCACCAGCACATTTTCTCCTAACAATGGTAAAGAAGAAAAGAGCAAAGGTGCTAAGGATTTCCTGCAGTCCAATGGCATCTACCAACTCTGGACTCCTAGTGCCATAGAATGTGGCCAGTTCTTCCTACATGGGATCCATTGTGTTCTGTGCAGGTATTCCCCAGCTTGCTTGGTCATGCTGATTACACATTTCCCTCTCAGCCTTTGTCACCAGAGTGTGACTCCCTCAGAGCATAGCCTGGTTGAATCTTCACTCTGAACCCGCAATTTCTGGCATAGTCACTGCCATACAAAAGGCCCCTAGAAATTCTCATTGAATAAAGAGTAACATTATTCCAATATTCACCAGACCTTTATCAGAAAGGAATAAAAGTGACTTTAATACGTTAGCCAATGAAAACAGCAATTCTAACAACTCATTTTTACATGATTTTGACTTGGTCATAATTTAGAATTTTTTTTCTTTCTTTCTGTGAGAATGAAATGAGGTAAGTACTAAATATCCAGGTTCTCTCTCACTTGGGGTGTCATGTTAGAAAAATGCCTACATTTCTTCAGTTCTGGAAGGAATATATTAATGTAAACTAAATTATTGCATAGTTGGAACAATTAAAACAGAACTTATGAAGTGCTTCGAAATGCATCTGGCACTCAAAAAACTTTTATAATTATGGATTATTTAAAACAAGTTCCTGTTAGACAGCAAAGTATAGTGAATTAGCTCAAGAATCAAGGGGCTGTGGATGTAGCTCATTGGTAGTGCATTCTGGGTTCAATTGCAAGCACTATGAGAGAGAGAGAGAGAAAGAGAGAGAGAGAGAGAGAGAGAGAGAGAGCAGACAAGTGCACATATAACAGGTATGTACACTCTGGTCCCAGTTCTACCACTAAATGTGTCCAGTAACTGCTTGGGAATATGGTCTTTTGATCTGTAAAGAGAAGTGTTGGACCAGCTTAACTTCAAATGTACTTCCAATTCTACCAGTCCATGGAGTTCTGAACTATTTGAACTGATGGACCCTTGAGAATTTTGACTTTTGAACTGATTGATAGTAGACATCCCTTTGACATATGCCAGCATGCTAATTCCCTCCCTTTTTGATCCTTACTTATGACATTTATGCCTTTTATCCATGAATTTTACTGCTTAGCAAAAGAGTAAAAACTAGTTTAACTTATACTAGGAAAATACTGAATGTTAGAAAAGTTTTTGGTTTTTCTGCTTTTCTGTTCATAAAAAAAGACAAGTAGAAAGTGGGGAATCTAATATAGAGAAGTAGATAAAATGGTCAGTTTTACCTGGGTATAGTGGTACATGCCTCAAATCCCAGACACGCAGGAGACTATGTCAGATTAGCCTCCCTTTACTTAAGTGCCTTAAATCTATTTACCTCCATTACTCATGCATGCATGTTCGGCAAACTGAGACAGTCAAATATAAACTGTTGTTGTTAGGTGCCCTCCAGTCAGCATCTGACTCATAGTGACCCTACATAGAACATATGAAACACTGTTATCAGTGCTTTTCTGCTATTCATAGGGTTTTCAATGGCTGATTGTTTTTTTGGGAGCGGGTTGCCAGGTCCTTCTCCCAAGCCTACAGCACCCAGTATTCCCAGGCAGTCTCTCATCCAAGTATTGATCAGGTCCTACCCTGCTTAGCTTCTCAGATCTGACGAGATCAGATGCCACAGTGCTATGGCTGCAGGCAAATACAAACTATGTGTCTAAAAACAAATGACAAGAAATCCTCTCACAGGTCTGATGGGAATAAATTTTATGCCTGGTTTGGTATTTTGTAGTTGGCTGGCCTACAGCTGGGAGAAGGAATATTAGAAGAGATGAGTAAGAGATTTGAATCTGAAATGATGGGCTAAGTTTCAGAGGGAGGAGAGAAGAGGCTCAGAGTTTCACACATTTAATTACTTTCCAAAGATAGTATAATTTGTTATCATTAAGGCTTAAGAGTCATAAGAGAAGGTGTTTAGATTTAGGGTATCTTGGAGCTCTTAGGACCCACATTAGTTATATAATGCTTATATAAGGCAGAATGTGTGTAATATTACCAAAGACAGCAACTGGGCTTCTAAGCTTGCAGTATAAATCCATCTTCGAGAAGCTTGTATTCTGTTGGAAACATGGTCCCCAAAGGCTGCAGCTGACTGGTAAGCAAGCACAGCCTTGGATTTTGAGTTTAAATCATCTTAAACATCAAGAACAAGGTTAATGAAATTTTCAGAGAAAGGTAGAAACAGGGAACAAGGGAGATTTATAAGAAATAGGTTACCTGATTTAAAAATCAAGAATACAAGTCCTGTGCAGATATAATAACTAAGTTACCAAAAAGGTTTAGACAACTATTGCTACAGTTTTCTCTCCAGTGTGGCCCTGTTGGAAGGTTGTGGAAACTTTAAGAGATGGGGACTTCTGGGGCTTTTTAGGTAACTGGGGATGTGCTTTCAAAAGGAATGTAGGACCCTGCTCTTTTCTTCCTCTTTTTCACTTTTTGACTATGAGCTGAGTGGTTTTGCTCTGCCCTGAGTTTCTGCCATGATGTGCTGCTTTACCCAGTGTAGCTGGGCCAACCAATCATGGACTGAAACCTCTAAGACTGTGAGCTGAAATAAATCTTTTCTCTTCTTTAGTAGATTATCTCAGGTATTTGTTACAATTGCAGAAAACTAACGCAAGTATCAAAGAAGTGGTTGTTTTTTTTCCTTTTTTTTAATTGGAATTTTTTAATGTACACCTTAATGTGATTCATTCTGACATGCTTTTCATTGTCATTTTTCCATATATGCATTTTGATGTACATTATTCATATAGGTGCCCCCTTACCCTCTTGTATGCTTCCCCCCAGCCTCCCCATCTAAGTCTTCTCTATCTTTTACTATGTAGTATTTTTCTATATGTCCTTGGGTTCCAGTTCTGTTTAAGATAGAAACTTTTCCTGTAGTGAACTTTGTTTTTATCTTGTCAGAACAATTGCATGCATTTTCTAGACCATTTTATTGACACCATTCTTTTTTTTTTTTTTCTGTTTTATTTTGATTCGACCAAAGAAGTAGTTTTAAAAACTATTTTCCTCTTTCCATCGAAAATCACATGGACATTTGGGTCTGGGTTTTGGCACTATTCGGTTAAGTACAAGCCCAGTCAAAGGGTTTGGTTTGGAGAATCTGTGTTGTGGCTCATCTATATGTCAATACTAACGTGTAGGAGAAAAAGGAAGGTGAGCTTGTTAAGAAGTCATTTCCCACTTCCCCCATGTTTTACGCTGCCATAGCCAGAAATAGTCATTTTATTCTATCAGATGACTTTGATGTCACAACCATCTGTGAACTATGAATCTTTGACTCTGGAATTTGATATTTGGCAAATTCATCTGTTCAGAAACTGACTTTTTATCACTTCCTGGAAAATACAGAAGATTAAAAGGACCCACTAAAAATACATGACAGACCACCACAGGAGTCACTAGGAAACCTATGGAATTGTGTCCCATAGAAATTGGACTAAGTTATGGCTTTGGAAACATAAAATAAAGTAGACCCTGTTGAGTGTGACCTACCCATGCACACATGTGCAGGAGTGGCCAAGTATCCCTGGGGAATGTGTTCCCAGACTCCCAGTGGGTGTCTGAAACCATGGGCAATACTGGACCCTGTATAGACTGTGATTTGCCTGTGCTTACATACACATAACAAAGTTTAGCTTGTAAATTATACTCCTTAGGAAGTTGGCAGCAATAACTGATAATAAAATAGAACATTATAACAATATACAATAATAAGAGTTATGTAAATATGGGTTCTCTCTTTCAAAACATCTCATTGTTCTGTACTCGTTCTTTTTGTGATGATAGGAGATGGTGAAGTGCCCACATGCTGAGATGCAGTAAGGTGAAAGACACAGGCCTTGTGACACAGCTCTGGGCTGCTACGTAAGGGGGACTTGAGCACAAGCATTGCAATGCCAACACAGTCAGTGTGATAAGCAAAGCTATATGTCTAAAAATAAATGACAAGAAATCCTCTCACAGGGCTGATGCAGGTAAATGTTATGCCTGGTTTGGTGGCCAATAGGTAGGGAATGTATAGAGTGTAGAGGCAGTGGACAAAAGGGATAATTCATGTCCTGGGAAGAATAGAGTGGGTGGATTAAGATTTCATCATGGTATTCAGAATGGCACACAACTGAAAGCCTATGAATTTTATATATAAAATAATAGTACAAAATACTTGTACACCAAAATAAGTCAAGGAAGAGTAAGTATTGGATTTGACTCTTCAGGATTGGTGCTTGCCAGGGTGGGTCAGAATGCAAGTCTAGAGGTCTGGCTGAAGCACTCCAAGCAGGCACCCAATTATCAACTCAGTTCTTGAAGGGACACACACACACACACACACACACACACACACACACACACACACACCAGGAATCTACAGCGCAGAAAGAGACATCAAGGCAAATAGCTTTATCTTCAAACAGAGTGATTCTGTCATTTACTGGAGGGTTTCTTCCAATTTTCACCTGCTGGTGTCACTATATTCTCCAGAGAAGAGTGATTACAGTGATTTTCCAACTCCGCTGGTCTGCAAGGCTATAATTATAGGGCTGACCCTACATTATTTCTACATAGGAGGAAAGACAGTTTGTATGTAGTTGGGTGATCATAGAGAATAAGTATCGCGGAGCCCAGGAAAGACCAAGAATCTATTCAATCTGTTCAACAAAAATTTACTGAGCACCTACTGTAAATGGAACATTGTTGGAAATGCTTGTGATACTTTGTAAACAACATGAGAAAGAAAAAGAAAGAAAGAAGCAAAGAAAGAAAGAAAGAAAGAAAGAAAGAAAAAATAGGAAGGAGGGGAGGAAGGAAGGAAGGAAGGAAGGAAGGGAGAGAGGGAGGGAGGGAGGGAGGGAAGGAAGGGAAGGAAGGAGGTAAGAAAAAAATAGAAATCCCTAACCTTATACAGCTCAGACCTAGTGAGGTGTCAATGAAGGTGACAACACATTCATGATATTTGAGGAAACAGAGTAAACATGAGTCATAGCTGAGTGTCGGCCATATGACAGTCCATCTACCACACATGGTACATCTTCATGGTGATACAGATTCTATTCAGGACCATCTGTGGTCAGAGGAAAAACAAGTCTAAAGGGAGAAATGGAATCAGACAAATCTGGATTAAAATTCTGGCTCTACCATTTATTAGCTGTGTAACCTTAATTGAAGAATTGAATTTTTCTTGCTTTAGAGTCTTCATCTATAAAATGAGGATGAGAAGACTCATCTCACCAGTCCATGGTACAGAATAAATAACAAAATACATACAAACTTTCCACAGGATACTGGCTTATAGTAAACATTCAATGACTTATGTTTTTCTTCTTTTATTTCTGACAAGCCTAGTTCTTTAGGACAGTTACATAACTTTCAAGTTACATAATTTTTGAATACAGTATAGACCATACTACTACCTTACTTACATTTGAGGTAACCTGAGGTATAGAACAGTTGGGTGAATTCTTTGATAGTGAATATTTCTGGTTTCTTCTCATTAGAGAGCATACTCTTGATTAATCTGCATTCTTCTTTTCATTTTTGTTAACCATTTGATTAAGTTTTTTTGCCAGTGACAACCTTTTTACACTTTTTCACTTACTTACTTTGATCAAAAAATTCAGCCAGGCATGGTGGTGCATGCCAGTAACCCCAGTGACTCTGGGGGTGGAGGCAAGAAAACTGCAAGTTCAAGGCAAGAAGTAGCTGGTATAACTTAGCAAGACCCTGTCTCAAAAAGTAAAAAATGGGTTGGGGATGCAGCTCAGTGGTAGAGCATTTGTAAAGCTACTGTGGGGCCCTGGTTTCAACCCCCTACTTCCACAAACACAAAAAAAGCTCTTGGTGGAATTGTTGAAATGAAACAACTTCAAAGAATTATGTGCATAATGTGGAAGGAGGCAGTGGATATGTTATTTTCTTAAAAACGTCCCTGTCTCTCTGTTGCCTAGAAAGTAAGGAGCTTAGGGAAAGAAGGACCTTCCTTGGTTCAAAGTTCAAGTTCAAGGTGAGCAAACTTGAGTAACTTCATAGAGCTAATGGGATTGTCAAAGGAAGTAATGTCTGCAGTGCTGAGTATTTTGCTTGGCTTGTAGTAGGTACTGAATTTTTCTTCTTTACTCTTGCAAAAACTATAAAATAAAACTCAGCTTTTACTAGATTATGTAGATAGATGAAACAACTTTGAAGACACATTACTCTGTATCAGGGTAGGCTGATCATGGAAACTATATATGGAAAAGATGAATCTGTATAACAAAAAGAGTTACGTTCTTCAAAAACACTGGTATCCTTGTGGCAGGAAAGACATATTTTTCTTAAGTGGTTAGAGCTTGTTGCTTGACTAGATGCATCCTATTTATGGTGACTTTCTCCAAAGCTCATGATTAATGTCGGCTTTTAAAAATTGTTTTTCTTTGTGTTATGTAAATAGGATTCTTCTTCAGTATGGCTGGATGGTGGTTTTAATTAAATTTAGAAAGGAAGGGGGGGTTGGGTAGCCTGACAAAGTTGAAGAGCATCAGTGGAAATCACATTTATGTTAGGAGCATGGCATTTGGAAATAGAATAAATAATATGAAATAGGGGACTTATCTAAATGTGAAAATAATGAATATGCTTAAACTCTCTTACATTGTTCTCATTTTGTCTGTGATGAGATTCTTGTTTTGGAAAGAAGAATTTTAATTTTTTTAGTCACTAACTTAAAAAAATATATATATGATATATATGTATATATCATATATATATATATATATATATATATATATATATATATATATATCACTTCATGGGTCATCTTTCTCATTGTTTCATTTTCCTCCAGAAAAAGTTATTATTTTATGAAAGTGAATTTTGCTTAATAATTAATCATATATTTATTTATGCAATTTTTGCTATAACATAATTGAAACTTGAACTAAAGTCTTAGCTGTATGAGGTTAAGCATGGAGTTTAAATTAATTATGATGCCTTTATGAAACTATATTACTTTTGGCTAAAATTTACCTTTACTCAGTAGACTCTTTTCTTATAAGAAGTGAAAATTAAGCACCAGGAGTGGTGGCACACACCTGTAATCCCAGCGGCTCGGGAGGTGGAGGCAGGAGGATCGCAAGTTCGAGACCAGAGGCAGTCTGCGTAACTTAGCGAGACCCTGTCTCAAAAAGTAAAAAAAATAGGCTGGGGATGCAGATCAGTGGTCCAGCACTTGCAAAGTATGCAAGCGCAAGGCCCTGGGTTCAACCCCCTGTACTGCAAAAAAAAAAAAAAAAGTGAAACTTAGAGGTGTAAAGAAGATTACCTAGGAAAACAACATTATTTTCAAGCACTTGAATAACCTACCTTTTTTAAAAATAATAGTTATGTTCATTAGAAATTTCTTTCATTTATTCCTCAGAGCAGAACCTTCCAAGACTTCAGTTGGCAATAGTATGAATGGATAAATCCCTAGACAAACTTAAATTATTGCAGGTATTTCGGAGTCATAAAACAATATTTCTTCAAAATATTTTCTTATCTAGATTTTTTAAATGGTTTCAGCTTGACCTTCCCCTTCACTAGTTCAAATAAGTAAAATCAGTCTGCATTCCTAAATCATTCCTGAAAGTTTTAACTCCCAACTTCAATCCATGGCATATTCCTGGCAGTTTATATCCTTCTCGGCTGCTTCTCACCTGGAGCAGTAAGCAAGCTCACTAAGAAGGCTGATTAACCCCAACTCTGAAATATGATTAGGATTTAACATGTGCATTTTTAAATGGAAAGGCAAACTCTAAATTTCTGGCAGTCATGCTTCTTGTGGGGAGGTCAAAGGGTGAGTAGATTATAGGGTAAGGGGGATGAAGGAGGGAGGAGGAAGATTTATGTATTCTGTGGTATTTGAAAACAACTCACAATTGGCCCCCAGAGTCTAGAGATATACATATTATGTACTTTGAGAAAATGGATGTGAATATTTAAAGTAAGTCTCAAAAGTGCCTCTCATGAGTTTTCCTGGTCAACAGACCCCTGATTAATTTCAAAAAGAAAAGAAATTAACATTGAAAAAATAAAATTTTTATCAAAGAACCATTTCTTTGGCAGTGTTGGATAGTGGTTAAAGGCAAAAACTGAAATATTTATGAAGCTCTGTGAATTTGGGCAAGTTCCTTAACTTCCTTATGTCTCAACATTATAGTGAAGACAGTAATAGGAAAGAAATATAGCCTACATACTCGCTGTACACAAATACACTATGCATTTGTTAATTCAACATTATCCATTTGTTAAAAGAAGAGAGAGAAAAAAATTTTTCTGAGTTTCAAGAATGGTTTCATCTGCCAGAGAACTCAATAGATGCTTTCCCAAATAAACATGAGACTAGAGATAGCACTTTGCTTCTCCTTTTTGTTTTCACTCCTGAGGTCCATGTGTGATGTCAGCTTCTCAATAAGCTTATTGCGCTCTATTGTTTAAAGACACAGTACACACCTCCATATGAGAGGACCCTAAGTGCACAAACTGCCTTCCTATTTGGGACTCAAACAAGCAGTGAAACAGGTAGAACTGGCAGGGCCATACTTCCCAAGACATGCCATAACCTAAGCTAATATGACACCTTTATTCCTGAGGTACTTTCAGTAGGAATGTAGATGGTTTATCTTTAGCCTTATATGTTGACTTTAGATCTTTGCCCCAAAGAAAATGGAGCTCCATTTTTATGGCTACTTTTAAGAGGTAGTTGTATCATAAAGACAGACAGTAGAAGAATAGTAACTAGGAGGTGGAGGGAGGGAGAAATGGAGGTATTATTTAATGGGCATAGAGTTTCTATTTGGGATAGTGAAAACATTCTAGAAATAGGTAATGGTGATGGTTACATGACATTGTGAATGTACTTATTGCCAATAAATAATACACTTAAAATTAAGTAGTAAATTTTATATTATGTGCATTTTACCACATAAACAACAAAAGAGGTACCTGGGCAGATTCCATGTGAAAATAATGCATGACAAACATGCAGAACAGTCATGAACAGTCTATGGAAATTAGCTATGATTATTATAGGGATTATTTGGTTACTGTTTATATATTGGACCTATCTACTTGATTTTATGGCTTTGACTCAGTCTAATTTGAATACAGCAGTGATGGATTCGAAATTTCTTTTGACCCTTGGCCACATTGCAGGACATAAATCACAGAACTCGTCTCTGGATCCCATTAAGTCTTTCCCCTGCCCACTTCTCCTAGGTTCCTGTGTGGATCCAGCCCAGACATGCTTTTTGGGTTTTGCTTCCAGTTCTGTCTCCATGATTACCATCTGAACTTGGCTATGTTTCTCTATCATTCTTTATTCTCAAAGTCACTTTGGGTTCCTCTTCCCCTTCTGCCTACTTTTTTTTTTTTTTTGTCCAGGATTATTTTTTATACAATAATACTCAGTCTATAATCCTTTGGATACTCATTGTTAGATGATATCAGTCTCTCCCCACAGCCTCTGTCTTTCAAAGGGATCAGATATAGAGCCCAGAATAGGAACCCAGAAGGTCCCTTTTATAACTGGAGCTCAGGAGATCAGGAAATCTCTTTTAGATCTGTTAGATACTAATGTTCTAACGAAACACAGTCCCTGTGTGTGGCTGGGAGAAGGAAAACAACAGAAGTTAAAGGCACGGTGTGGATAAAAGGCCAGGAACTGGAAAGAATGGAAAGGAGCCAAGGTCAAAAGAAGTGGAATAAGGATGGTAGAAGGTGTTGAAAACACGAAGACACCCTGTTGAGACCAGGGAAAGAAATCAAGTTCAACAAAGACAACTCCTATCTGAGACCAAGAGATTAGTTACTTCCCTGGGCATAGCCTGCTAGTTGAAGCTACAGAGCAATTCTCTCTTCTGCAGATCCTCTTCTCACTTAAAATGGCTATAGCCAAATCTGGAAGAGGACCCAGCATTATACTGTGACAAGATCTTAGAGATAATGTAACTCATCTGTCTTATTTTTGGATGAAGTATAGGCTGGGAGAGAAAAATGCTGTGCTTCAGCAAACCCAGCTGTTCAGTGGTGAGGTCTGGATGTGGACCCAAATCTCACTATTTATAATCTCCTTGTACTTGTGGTCTCTCATGGATGAGGGCCATGATAACAGAGTTGTGTAGAACCATTCTGAATATAGCACCATATGCATTGCAGCAGTAATAAATGCTTCTTGATGGTGGTGGCAATGAAGATGATGATGATTACGGCCATAGAGAAAACTCCATTTAGATGAAATTAAATGATACTGCATGGATGAGAGAGGAAAATGCCATGCTATTTAATGGCTGACATGTAAGATGAATTTGGTAATGAAGCTCTGGGACTTATCAGGCCAGAAAACTGTATTCTCTCATTATATAACCCTTAATGACCCACTTATTACTAATATAAAGGGAAAGATATACATATAAACACATGTTCCTCAATGTTTGGCTGCAAGAAATGAAACCAGTACAGCAGCTTGAGGGGTTAGCAACAGACGTTGTTTCTGTACGAATGATCAAATTCACTGTTTCCAGCTGGAAAATGACAACTGAAGTAAAGGGGTAAAGGATGATTTGACTCTATTTATAAAAACAACAGGCAAAAGCAAGTAAGAAAAGCAGGTGGAGTTGGCTAGCTCTAAGGATTGCTACAGGGGACCTAGAAGAAAGAATAGATTTATTTGGAAGCCTAACTTTTGCCTCCTCTAAACATGTGCAGTTCTT
Source organism: Pedetes capensis (assembly GCA_007922755.1). Taxonomy (NCBI): domain Eukaryota; kingdom Metazoa; phylum Chordata; class Mammalia; order Rodentia; family Pedetidae; genus Pedetes; species Pedetes capensis. Next base: position 14,083 of record VMDO01009272.1, on the reverse strand, counting down.
TACTTCTATGGCATTCATTTTTCTGACAAACTCAACTGTCCAAGATACAACTGATAGCTATCAAGGCAGCCAAAATGGAAGTCATATGTATTGACAGAATCTTATGCACTTGAACCATAACAGTACTTAGGTCCTTGCTCACAATTTACTTGCTCTTGTGTGTTACTCAATCTTAGAGCTTGATTTCCCATCACATAGAAAATTATAGGTAGCACCATGTAAGAAGTGAAAAGGGTATTTAATGAAAGGCATATTCTTTATGACCAGAGCAAGTGATAACTTCATAAAGTGATACCTGATAACTTCAAAGTGAGAAGAAACAAATACATAAAACAAATGCATAAAGGACACTTAGAATGAAAGAGACCATAGTGACAGCTTGCCACTGAGTGTAGGAAAGTACCTGTACATCTCTGTTCCCCTAGGAGGCACAGTAGATTTTTATCATAGCCAAAGGAGCTTTGTGTCATCATGTCTTCTGAAGATTTAGAGGGTTAGACTAGATTATCTCCAAGGTCCCTCCATCAAAAGAGGGTGAAAAAAAAAAAGATTTTGCAATATCATCATAGCAAAAAACATACTCAGAAATTTTTAATAAGTGCCCCTCTGGACAATATAAGGAGTAGAAAAAAGGAGGGAGGGAACAAGCAGAAGCAAGCAAAGATTGGAGAAGATAGGATGGTGAGGAGGGTCAATGACGAGGGATGAAGGGGAAGAGGTCAATCTCAGTGTAAACAGCACAACTTCAGGATTATATTTGGAATACAGGGGAATATAACCCAAAAAAGTATCAGAGTTTTACTTTATACTAGCCATAAGGCTCCATAAACTTTGTGGGTTGATGAAAGTTTTACTGGAAGTGATGTAAAGGATGCATAATGGAAAAAGCCAATGCTATATTACTGTACCCCATCATCACTTACTAATAAAGGAAAAAAAGTGCCCTGTCCCCTCTTGTAGGGCACTTAGAACATCTGTCTAATTTGTGCAGAGAATTGTCTTCCTGGGAATACTGCTCCACACTGCTGCTCCTTGCTCTGGGGACACCATTGTTAGAGTCCTATGTCTACCATGTATATGTGAATGACTCAGGGTAAGATACGATCCAGTGCTAATCCCCAGTGTCTTCATTTGTAAATTGAGGGTTATTGTATCCACCACATAAAGCTGTTATAAGTAGTAACAACTTAAATCAATATGTGCCTAGTGCTCAACTTTGTGGCTGAGACACAGAAAATACTCAATATTATTAGTTATTATTGTTGTGGCACTAGCAATAATAATAACAAATCACTTTTCCCTTCTACTTTGGATTATGTGCATGATATAGATGTAAGAGATGAAGCTGTAGGGCAGCCGGGCCTTGGCACTGGTGGAGCTAGTCAATGGAAATCAAAGAGCAATTTTCATCCTCATGTCAACCACCATCAGCAAGTCTATGTTGAGGCCCCCACCCTAAATACTCACTATCTTTTCCACTCAAGGTGGCATGTGCATTGGTCCCCCCTTTTCAGTTTATGTGACAGTTTGTCATGTGTTATCTCATTTGACCTTTACAATGACCTTGTGGAAGTAGTGATGATGGGCCTCATTTCATAGACATGTGTTGGCCTATTTAGGATTTAAATATCTTGCTCACATTTAACTGGCTCTTCAAGAGCTGTAAACTGGAACTTGAGATTTACGCTGCACATCTAGTGATATCTCTCCTTGGTAATGGTGATTTACAATAGTTGCTAATGATTTGGGAAATGACAGGTGTTGGGAATACTTGGGTTGGCTGCTACTTAAGAAAAGACAGGAAATACCTGGAATCTATGTAAAAGTCTGGTAATTCAGAAAAAAACTGTATTAAAGCTTTTTTGTTCAATAAACTATAGATAAGATACAGATACCATATGAGAGGATGTTTTAAATGGTTAATGAGAGAAATATGCTTTCAAGCATCCTTAAACCTATTTGAGGACATAATTTTTATAAAAATATTAAACTACCAATTACAAGTTAGCCTTGTCTAGTTTATGCAAGTCTACAGGGATCTACGCTAATATATACTTCTTCTTCTTCTTCTTCTTTTTTTTTTTTTTTTTTTTGTAATACTGGCAGGCTGAACCCTGGGCCATATGCAAGCATTCTAACACTGGGTTACACCCCCAGGCCCTTTTTTCTTTCTTTTTTTTTTTTGTCTCCAGACAGAGTCTTGCTAAGTTAGGCAGGCTACCTCTGGCATTGAACTTGTGATTCTCCTGCCTCCACCTCCTGAGTAGCTGGGATTACAGGTGTCCATGACCATACTTGGCTGTAACATATACTTCCTTAGATACTTTCATCTGTTAACTCATTTAATCCCAAAGAATGAGTTTCTAAGAACTTGTGCAATAGATGTTCTAGAAAAGATTTGTAATATTATATGAAGGGTTAGAATCATGTCACAAACTCCCCAAAGTTTTGTTTGGCCTGTAATATTAATTTAACATTTTTGAGCCAGTTTCCAGCTTAGGGAAAATCAGAGGCTCTAGCAACATTAGACTACATCCAGAAAGGCAACAAGTATCTGGAGCTGAGTAGCAACTGCCTGTATGGCAGCCTGTAACATCTTCTGTGCCGTAGTCAGTGTCTGGCCTATTCTGCTTGGTAATAGTGCCCCCCAGATCCCTCTTGGCATTTAAGTAAAGACTCCTAAGATGATGAGAATCTTCAATACAGACTGATATCTGAGAGCTTGCTTATATTTATTTGTTGAAATGGAGGTTACTTGTGTAAGACTGTTATGACTTGGATATTACATATCCCCCAAAGGCCCATGTGCTGAAGGATTGGTTGCGAGCCTGTGGTGCTATTAGGAGATGGCTTGGTGGAGGGAAGTTAGGTCATTGGGATCATGCCATTGAAAGGAATATTGGGACTCCAGATGCCATAAAGTTCAGTGTTGCAATAGGCCTGAAGGAACAGAGCCCAGTGACTGTAGCCTGAGACCTTGAAACTATGAAAAAGTGAAATATGCTCTGTAGTGGAAGGTCAAACAGGTGCCCAATGTGTACAGAAAATTCAGATTTAGGGATCTGTGAGGAATTATTAGACAATTTAATTAAGCCAAAGTTTTAGCTACAGATTTTTTAAATTGTAGTAGAATATACATAATACAAAGCTTACTAGCTCAATTATTTTTAAGTGTACAATCAGTAGCAATAGGTTCCTTCAAAATGTTGTACAGCCATCACCACCATCCATTGGATGGACTTTTGATGGGTAAAGCAAGCAAATGATAGCACCAATTTGCTTATCTGCTGCTCTAAGCCAATGGGATTGGAATACCTTGTGAGACCACATTGTTGTTGTTAGGTGCCATCCAGTTGGGTCCAATTCGTAATGACTCTATGTACAACAAAACAAAACCTGATGCTGTGCCATGCCTGGCACTATGTCAGTGCTTGTTTGATATTCATAGGGTCTTCAATGGCTGACTTTGAGAGTGGATTGCCATTTACTTCTCCCATTTTTTCAGTGCTGGGGCTCGAACCCAGGTCCTCAGAGAGTATATAGCAACACTCTACTGAGCTAATGTTGTATAATAAATCCAGTTTACATTTACTGAAAATTAAGAAAAAGGAAATGAAAATAATGATAGAGGATGAGCTAGTTCACAGATTTTTCTGTAAGTTGGAAACAAATTTGAGTCTAGGCTTCATAGCTATAAAATCAAAGGCAATGCATGGATTTAAAAAAGATCTTTTAGTATTAAGTTATTATGGGAGAGATTTATTGCTGAAATTCTTTTGTTCTCCTCTTATATTTGTTGTGCCCTATTTCGGTACAAATTGGATTGCTTCAGCCTCCCTTCTTTAAAGACATATTAAAGAAATACACACACACACACACACACACTACTTGGAGAAATACACACACACACACACACACACACACACACACTACTTGGAGGAATTTCAGAACAAAGCACCTAAATGATTTATTTATTTAAAAAGACCAACTACATTAATTTTACTTAAAATTATGTATTATCTAATTTTCTTGGTTACATGGATAATGATAATAGTGATAGTTAATAATGCTTACTATGCAGGAACTGGATGAAGCATTTTTCATGTTTTATTTAATTTGATCCTCCCATCATCTCTATGATATATGTACCTTTATTTTTCCTTTACAAAGTGAGGCATACAGAAACTAAGTAACTCTAACAAGTGAAATAATCTTTTGTCTCATTCTTATTATTTACATCTTCCTGGTGGGAGGCATGCTGGGTAGATGGAAATGATAGTCTCTGTTCTCACCTTGTGAAGGAGTAGGAATAAAACATGATACCTTTCATTATTGCATGACATGACCTATAAAGAACAAAATCTGAAGTCCACAAGCAGAGGGCTCAGGTAACAGGTGGGAGGGCTGAGACATTGGGAGTGAGGTGGAAGTGGGGTCAATCAAAGCCTCTCATATCTGGCTCATGAGACTGGGTGGACACTGTAGCCAGTCCCTAAGATAGTAATAAAAACAATCATCTAGAGCAGGAGTTGGCACCCTCTCTCCATAAAGGGACAGATAATAAATATTTTAGGTATTGTGGGCTATGTGATCTCTGTCACAGCTATTCAACTCTGTTGTGGAACAACAGCAGCCCCAGACAGAATATAAACGGATGAGTGTGGCTGTGTTCCAACAGAGCTACAGAGAACAATTCACCAGCCTTTTGTGAGAAGGAGTCAAGGCTGTCTGAATTCACCATCTTTTCTATAGTTTCCTACAGGCCTGTGTGGACCTTTAGCTTCTTAATCTAGATTTACTAGGGTTTATTGTCCTCAAAGTCTTTTCAAACATGTATCATGCAATTCTCACATTACCCCAGTGGTATATTTCCCCTGGTTCTATTGATGAGAAACTGATACTTGGGGACTTAAAGGCCTTTGTACAAGGTCACTGAGCGCCAGTGGGAAACACTGACATGGGGTCACACATTCCAACTTCACAGGTACTGTTCTGTAATGGGAACTTTTCCATCTGCACAGCCCTTATGGCATAAAAAAACTATCAACATTGTCTTTCCCCCACAGATTCCTGTTTACTACTCCTACCTTGAATATCATTCATTCATTCATTCATTCCACCAATACTTACTGAAAGTTCTTTTATGCCAAAAATGATGTTAGATCTTAGTGATATAAGAGAAACCAACAACTAGTAGAGTCTATCTCTCCAAAGAAGTAGAAAAAGAAGGAAAACCACTCAAATGAGAAACATACATTAATACAATTGCAAGAGAAGTACATCAAATGTTCAAAGTGTATGATAGAGATATTTGATCCAATCTTTAAAAGTCAAGGAAGATTTCCCCTAAGTAATAAGAGTGGAAGGGTAGGAATGCTTTAACAAAGCAAAGGGAAATGAGAGTGGAAGAACTAGCTTTCTAGACTGAGGAGTTGGCAAGTGCACTTGGGCGGGGTGGGCAAAGGCACTTGGGCGGTTCGGGGGATCTCCTTTAAAGGGCTGGAAAAAAACTAGAAAGGAAAGAGCTTAGAGGACAAGTGGGGATGGAGAACCCAGATTAAGAAAATGTGAAAGTTCAAGTCATTATTTTGGATGCCTCTCTCAGAGTGCCTATTTACTCTCAAAAATGAAATATGGTCATCAAAATGTTTAAATAGAGAAAAAACATGATCCCATTTTCATTTTAAAATGATTGTTTTATTGCAGTGGGGAGAATGGCTTGGGTAGGAACAATGGATTGGATATCACTGTGATTTGGTGGAAGACACTAACTAGATGCTTTGCCAGTAAGCCTGTTAAGGAGAGAAGTAGATAGATGTAAGAGTTTGGTCAAGTCAGTAGCATCACTGGATGAAGGAGTTGAGCTACAGGAGATAGCGTAGATGCTTCTGGTTTTCTAAAGATGGAAGGCTAGTGGCTCCCTCATTGAGCTGGAAGCACTCTCTTCTAGAATCTCTCTTTCTCTGGCTTCTGGAATCTCTTAAATGAAAATATGCATCATGTGATTAGCCTTTCAGGTTTTGAGTTTGACATGCTTCTGAGATACTGAAAGAAGGTACAAAATAACATTTACAAATCTTGCCTGTCTAAAGAAATAATCTAGAAATGGAACTTTGAGAGGAATGCCTGGTCACAGGAATCAGCTGAGATATATCAATCCTCTTATTGCAAGTGCTTCCATTTTATTTTTTAAATGGGGATAAAATATTTCGTATAATGAAATAAAACAAAACAAAATTGATAGGCTCTTACAGCAAAACAATATAGTGGAAACCAAGGCGTTCCATCACAGGGCACTTTCTAGTGAATAGTGTAGAATGTATACTTTTAGGCTTGGGAACAAAACTGCATTTTCTTAAAGTGGAGATAAATTTATCCCAGCTCATATTCAATATTCAGAGAAAAGCATTCACATTCACCCAGAGCATGCTGCAAGTCTTTTAGATTATTGGAGCTAAGAAATGGAGAGAGAGTTTTGAAATCTGCCTTGTGTGGAAAGGGCTTGTTGCTTGTTTGTTTATTGTGCATCTTTCTCACTTTATGCCTCCTCTTTGCCTGAAGCTATCATCATGAACAAAATGTTGCAGTTGCTACTTTCTGGTGAAGTATGTAAAAATAAACATGAGCTAAATGTACATTTATGGGATGTTTAGAAGAGAGTTGCTGCAACTCTGCATCTGATTTTACTTATTTCTTCTTTGCTTTCTCTCCTGTGGTTTTTGTTTACCTCCTCTGCTGCAGCCATGAGTAACTGATCCAAGTAATTGTGAAAAATAGAATAAGTTTTAAAAGACAATTGGAGAGACAAATACTTGCACAGATATGAGTTCTAACCCCTTTACAAATTGCAGTCTCTGAAAAAAGTCACTTGATCATTTAATTAGGTCATAAATTGCAAAAGGAAGTTGTTTAGGTATTCCCTAGAAACACATATCTCAGGATGACACATTGAGACCAGATCACTGCCCCTAACACATGTATCAATGTACCTGGCAAGGTAAGGGTGCTGGGATAGGGCCACTTGAACTCTCAGAATAGTACTTGGCAGCTAGCAGGTCCTCAGCAAGCTAGTTGATCCTTGCACATGCTAGGTAAATGCAGTACCACTGAGCTGCATTCCCAGTCCCATTTGAATTTTCTAGAAGCAGTCCTGAGTCAGAAAACTCATTCCATTTTTCTTTTCTTTTCTTTTTTTCTTTTCTTTTGTTTTCATTTTTCTTTTCCTATCTTTTCATTTTTCATTCTTTCCTTTTTAAAACACCTTTTTAAAAAAATCACGGCTGGTTTTTATTAAAGCTTACTCACAACATACAGCCAATAGACATTTGCTGAGTTGCTTTTTAGAAGATATCTGAAATCTCACTGAACAATTTCTATTAGGGAATCCTATGCCATCCCTGGGACCACTGGAATAAGTTTGATTTCACTCTCACATCTCAGTACTTTAACAGGGGTCCCCAAAATGCTCCCCCCACCTGCACAGCAGGACATGAGCAGTGGGATAACAGCAAAGCTCATCTGTATTTACAGCTGCCCCCATTGAATCATTCTGAAACCATTTCTCTTTCTCTGCCCCTGTCTGTGGAAAAATTGTCTCCCATGAAACCCGTCCCTGGCACCAAAAATATTGGAGACCTCTGTTTTAAACATTGGAAAATGACTACCGAGTTTCTAGGGTGTATTCCTCCTCTTTCTTTTTGTTCAGCAAAATGTTCCTAATCACTAACACACCTCAGACAATAATGGTAGGTTCTGCCACGGTTCTTTAAAAATGAAATGTTCCTGTAGGAATTTCAAGTTTTAAAGAAGCTTATATGAGCAACCCAACTCTCACCATCTTTCTTAGCTATATTCCTATCACTGTTCCTTCTCCCCTCATCATATATCCCTTGGTTGGAAGCAACCATGCAACAGTTCCTTCCGCTTCACAAACATAAACTCTTGGATCCAGGGAACTGGCTAAACTCTCCCTTGGAGAATCAGAGGTCTTTACTAGGGGAAAGAATTACACAAATGAATTCAATCAAGTTATTCTCTGTCCAGCAGTGGGGATGGGCCCTCAAGAATTCACAGCATGGTAGGAATTGCTCTGGAGATGCTTACTGAGTACTATGACTGCTAGAAGCAGGAGACTCGTTGCCCAGGGAGTCAGGAAAGCCTGCTCTTGAGCTGAACAGGGAAGGATGAGTGGTAGTGAGTCAAGAAAGGAAATGGGGAAGGGCATCAAAAGTGGAAGGAGAAAGCAGCATGTAAGAATGTGCATATTCTAATAACAAGAAAAGTCTCAAAATCATTGAGATCCTGTGCCTCTTACCCCACAATCCAGGTGGCATGTAGAAGCCAGCAAGACCATGTCTTCATGCAGAGCTCTGGCTTCCCCAGTTCCTGATCGAAGACCATCTGAGCCTTGCTCTCTATGCAAGGCATTCCAGGCCATCTTTCATGTTGAGTGTAACACCTGTTACGGCTTTGCTGATGCTTACGATTGTTGTTAGGTGCTGTGGAGTTGGTATCCGACTCAGTGACCCTACATACAGCAGGTGAAACTATTGATAGTGGGCCTCTGCTATTCACAGGGTTTTCAATGGCCAATTGTTTTTGGGGAGTGAGTTACTGGGTCCTTCTCCCAACCCTACAGCAACTGATGTTCCCAAGTGGTCTCCCATCCAAGTACTAACCAGGCCTGATCTTGCTTAGCTTCTGAGATCTGATGGGATCGGACGCCACAGTGGTATAGCTGCAGGCATGCTTAAGTTTAGGCTGATGTATATCCCTGGTCCTGAAAAAAGAGGAAAAAAGCTTTATCTTTATTCATTTGGAGATAAAATAACAGATCAGTGAAAAATTCCAAATGCCCTTAGACATCTGTTATATCGGTACTTATAGAACTTTTTACTTATATTTAACTTACATCATTAAAATCATTTGAAATCAAATAGGAAAGAAGTTGCATTTGGAGGTTTCTTATATTGGGTAAAAGAGCATATTCTCTTTTCAAATTCAATAGAGCTATCTATCTATTAAAATGTAAAGGTAACATTCCAAATTTGGTCACTCTCATCTTTCTGTTTGTATCAGTACTTAGTGTTTGAAAAACTGAAAGTCTTTAAATTTTACTGAAACATTATGGAAAGCATCATTACCATGTTACTTTTACAGACTTTCTACTTTGTATTTCTATAACAAAAATAACTCTTCAACACTCTGGCACTGTAGTCATACAGCCCAGACTTTCAATTTAATCTTTAAAACCCTGCAGAAGAGCTGGGTGCTGTGGCACACACCTGTAATCTCAGCAAATTGGGAGGTAGAGAAAGGAGGATCACATAGTAGAGGCCAGAGGTAGCCAATGTAACTTAGTGAGATCCTGTCTCAAGATAAAATTTCAAAGGAGGTTAGAGATGCCGCCCCGTGGGAGAGCACTTTCAAAGTATGCACAAGGCCCTGGATTCACCCCACCAGTACAGCAAAAATAATAACAATAAAATAAAAATAAAGCAAAAAATACTGAAAAGAGATATCATTTTCCATGTTGCCATAAATAAGTTTCTATTGCTGGGGAAAATGGCTGATATCAACTCAAAAGTGTCTCATGCATACACTCTTTTAGTTACGTTGAGTCCCTAAGTATTATAATTCCCCTCATTTGTGAATCTGGATTTAAACCAAACCTAGTCTTAAGCCAACCCTCCAACTCCCCACTGGGAAGACTTCTCCTTGAATTGAATTGAGCCTTTTCCCTCCAAATGAACTTGACCAGCATCTTGAGTACATGTTCAAGTCCATAGGAAAGGTTCTAAATAATATAGTTCTTTCCACATTAAGGAATTCTTTAGGCATGGTAATAGAAAACTGACTAACATACAGCCAAATATTTGCAATACTAATAAAAACATGCAAGAAAATAGGTATCACAATCACATGTTTATACCCTTGGCATGGGTATAAACAGTGTGATAAAGCCTGGAACATTTCCTACTTATGTCGTCTTGTCATTCCTTGTGACAGAGTCTTTGAAGGCCCCCATTGTGTTGTTTACAAGTTACCTGGACCAGTAATTCTTAAAGACTAGGTGCAATGCTAGGATTTAGCTCAGTTTGTAGAGTGCTGCTCTGCAGTCTGAGGTCCTGGGTTCGACTCCCAGCACTGCAAAAATGGGAGGATATGGCAATCCACTCCCAAGAAGATCCTGAAACAATCAGCCATTGAAAACCCTATGAGGGTGGCTATGAGTCAGACATGATTCTATAACACCTAACAACAACAACGAAAGGTACAATGTCAGAACTAAGCTGGCTTAGAAAAACAGCTAGGAGTTAGACATTCTCAGGCTCTTTGCAAAGAAACTCTGATTTAGCAAAGTTAGGCTCTGGTTGAGCTTATATTGCAATTACTGAGGTATGTCTGTTAATGCTGTCATTGAAATTTTAACTTGTAATGTGCTAAGACTATTTCTTTTTTTATACATTATATTTTGAAAATGCAACCTTTTATGTCATGTATTATGGTTTTCCTAGAATTCAATTCTATTTTACATGGTTATTTTTGTCTCTGCATTCTTTTAGTTTACATTTGGTTTATATATCTTAAGCCATCACTTAAAAAATTCACTATCTTTTGTTTTGGGCATGCTTTCTGTGATGAGAACAAGGCTGTGAGGTTACACTACCTGTTCTTCAATCTTTATTCTAATACCTACTTGCTATGTGATTTTGGACAAGTATAGTGTAATGAGTTTACATAAGGCCCTGGATTATAGTCCTTAGTAATTATTTTCCATTATATGGTAATGGGAGTAATAGTAGGTGTCTTTGTAGGTATATGGTAGTAGTTGCACTAGTTGGAATAGTGGTTGTAATATTATCTACTATTTGGTCTTATTCTATTTTATTATCCTGTTTTCTTCCATCCTCTTTCATGTATTTTACTCATGAATTTTTATCACTAGAGATTGGGGATCTATGCATTTTTATACTACTAATGGTTTATATATGATAATTTAATTTTTTAGTATTTAAAATGTGAGTTAACCTCATGCTTCTATCAAAAATGCAAGGTAAAGGTTGAACCTTCCTTTTGCAATGTTTAAAACTCAGTGGCCTTTCTCTTCTTTAATTTCCTATCTAACATATAAATTTTCTTTTTAAATAATAATCATATATTAGATGATTGTTCTCTTGTTATATTACATAACCTATTAACAAAGAATTATTTTGATATTGGTCTTATTTCACAACTATGTTAACATTTATTTAAATATACTTTAACTTAAATGCTTACTACTTTAAACATTTATATTTTTCCTTTCCAATCACTTTATTCTTTCATTAGTGAGTTTCAGCTTTTCCTCAAGTAATGTTTTCACTTTTGGTCATGTGATTGTGATATTTGTTTTCTTGCATGTTTTTATTAGTATTGCAAATATTTGGCTGTATGTTAGTCAGTTTTCTATTACTATAACAAAATGCCTGAGATAATCACCTTATAAAGAAAAAAGGCTTGTTATGGCTTGTAATTTTGGAGGTTCCAGTCCATGACTGATTGACCCTGTTTTGAGCCTGTTGTGGGGCAGCACATCATGGCAGAGTGGGTGGTACATCAAAATTGCTTCCAAAGCAAATCAGAAAGCAATAAGGAAAAAAAGTGGAAGATGTTAGGGTCCCATGCTCTACTTAGGGGACACTTCTCCAATGACCTAAAGACCTCCTATTAGGACCTGCTTCTTGAAAGTTTTACAACCTGCCAATAGCATCACTCTGGGGAGAAAGTAGGCCCAATTTGGAATTTCTGGATTTCAGTATCTTATAAATAGATGTAATTCCATAATATTACAATATGTAGTATTTCAAAGGACACATCTGATGATAACCTTATGTACATATGTATGCTATATTTATATATTTATAATTAATTAATTAATTTTGTTCTTTTGAGACAGAGTTTTGCTTTGTAGCCTGGCTGGCATAAAACTCACTATGTAGACCAGGCTGGCCTCAAACTCATGTCAATCCTCCTGCCTCAGTCCCCTGGTGCTGGTATTACAGGCATGTGGCACTACACTCAGCTTTATATGCTTATATATTGTATATTCATATATGCATGTATAGGTGGACCTATCCATCTATCCATCTCTAGTCTTTTCTGTGAAGATAATAGGACAGTTGTGAGATGTTAACTTTATCACCAAAAATTAACCATTTTGCCAAGTAGTCTTGGGTAGGCCATCTCATTAATCTTAGTTAAAATTTGATGCTTCATTTGAACTAAGTTTTCATCTTTTTCTAGCTGAAGAAACTTTTATGTTAATTGATTGTCTATTGCTTTTCCTGAACTTACTGTTTTCCTCTCTTCCATAGTCTTTAGAGATTTCTTATGTCTGCACTGAGTTACACATCTTTCATTATATCATGTAAATGTATGCTTATTTTCCCTCTGAGTTTGGGAAGACTTTTTCTTTCATACTTTTTAATTCTCTTATTCAATTCTCTGCAGTGTTTTGTGTGTTGATGACACAATTCATTGTGTTTAAAATTTATGAAACATACTTTTCACTTTCAATGAGACATCCCGATATTATTTTTTTACGAGTGCCCACTCTTGAGAAAAGCAACGTCCTCACAAATCTTATCAAGAATACTGATTAGAAATTTTCCAAATTTTTCTCTGCTTTTTTGCATTAAATCTCTTTTATTGGAATGTTTTTGTCCTAGTTCGTCAGTTGGCCATCTTTCCTGTTTTCGAGCTGCTGAAAACATTTTCATATATCATCTTTTCTCCTCTAGTCCTCAATCCAACCTTGACAGTGAAGATGGATTTGCTTAGAACGTGGAATCTATTTAAATTATTTATACTCAGAGTAAGGAGAAAAGGAAAATGTAGAGTTATAGTTTTGGTGCCAGATTAGAATACCATTGACCTGCAGGGGAAAGTCAAGGAGAGAGACCTTTGGGCCCTGCAGCCTTGGTAGAAAGTTATCACAGGGTGTTGAATGCTTTCATTTTCTGTGATGATCACAGGAGAATGAATTTAGCTAGGAGCTGCACACAACTGTGAGCTGCTCCATTCAGCAGCCTACTGGGCTACACTTGCAAGGGAACAGCCTTGTAGAAATGTGATTCTATGGAGACACTACCTTCCCATGTAGACCATGTCCTGGGAGGTATTAGTACTATCGGGACTTCCCCATTTTGTCCTTTAATTTTGCCATTGCCTTAACTTGTTGTTGTTGTTGTTGTTGTTGTTAGGTGCTGCTGAGTCAAGTCTGACTCATAGTGGCTATATATACAATAGAGCAAAACACTACCCAGCACTGTCCGAGCACACAATTTTTCTTATGTTTAAGCCCATTGTGCAGTGACCATGTCAATCCATCTAGTTCAGGGTCTTCCTTTTTTTCATTGACCTGCCACTCTCCCAAACATGATGTCCTTCTCCAGGAATTGGTCCCTCCTGACAGCACGTCCAATATACGTCAGACGCGGTCTAGTCATCCTTGCTTCCAAGGAGCAATCTGGTTGTACTTCTTCTAGGACAGATCTGTTGGTTCTTTTGGCAGTCCATGGTATATTCAATATTTGTTTCCAGCACCATAATTCAAAAGCATCAATTCTTCTCTTGTCTCCCTTATTCACTGTCCAGCTTTCAAAGCTCAAGTTGCAACTGGAAATACCATGATATGAGTCAGGCGCACTTTAATCTTCAATGTGACATCTTTACTTTTCAACAGTTTAAAGAGGTCTTTTGCAAAGTTTTTCCAAATGCACTGCATTTTTTGATTCTTGACTGAATGGCAAACTTCTTTCAATGTCAGTTAATGTTTTCTGCTATTATCATTCTTGTTGTTGTTGTTGTTGGGTGCCGTCGAGTCCAACTCATAGCGACCACATGTACAGCAGATCGAAACACTTGCCGATTCTGTGCCAGGCAAACCATCTTATTTATGTTTAAGCCCATTGTTGCAGACACTGTGTTAATCCATCTGGTGGAGGGTTTTCCTCTTTTCCGTTGACCTGCCACTCTTCCAAACATGATGTCCTTCTCCAGGGATTGTTCTCTCCTGACTACATGTCCGAAATATGTAAGA
>VMDO01009271.1:50086-78707 GCA_007922755.1 Pedetes capensis | reverse complement strand
GTGTGAGAGAGAGAGAGAGAGAGAGAGAGAGAGAGAATTGCTGGAGGATTTGAGGACAGCAATGCAGTAGAATAGCTCTTGAGGAGTAAAATATGAAAATAGGTAGCCTGCGTGCAAATACAGTAATAGGATAACAGGAACTGAGGGCATTCACTGTCCTGAATATACGTTTACATATTAACAAGTATATTTATATAGAATTTAAGCCTTTCAATAATCTACAAAAGCTTAAAGGTAATTTTGTTTGACATGATATATGCTAGCAGAATTTTTCTAGTGAATACCGCAGTTAATATTTGTATATGATAGTTCTTATTTTAAGAAAAAAATTTGCCATTTTTCCCCAGAAATGAATTCAAACTTAGAATACTAGTCTGAAATTGAAATCTACTCTGCTATTTATCTTTAAATACCACCATAGCTATTTTTCATTTTCTCTCTTTTTCTTCTTCTATAAGTGAAAGAAGACATACAACTCTTAAGACAGATTTCTATTATGTGTCTGTTTATATGTTGTATCATTGACCTTGAAAAAGTTAAAATGTTTGCTAACATCATAAATTACTCCTTAGAAATTTCATTAATTTCTCAGTTCAAAACTGGCAATAAATTTTGTACTACTGTCAACATTTTATCTGGGGCTTTATTTTTTCCAGAACAAATGTTTATTTGAAGAATTTCAAAACTTCAATTAAAGGGATTCTTTGTCATTATCATTGCTCATAAAACACTGAAAATCATAACAGAATTTTCCCCACTTGAAAAAAAACTTTCTGACTTTATCTTTCAAGAATCTGTTATTCATTTAATTTATAACATTAATTTAAATTTAAATAGAAAATTCTTAATATTTTTACTCAATATTGATACTAACAACTTTGAGAGAAATATGTCAAAAATGGCTAGAAGGAGAAACTCATTCAATTACCATTGAAAACTGTGATTCATAAGAGATCTTGCTTCAAACAAACAGCTCTGAATAAAACATAATTTCTCTTGCCTTTTTGGACCTTCAGGGAGTGAGGATTATCACTATGAGCCCAGAAGAAGAGAGGAAAAGAAACTAAAACAGGGATGGTGAACAGTGGGCATAACTGAAGTGACCAGCACCAGGGGCTGAAGCTTTGGTGGAGCCGGGCTGCCCCTGGAACAGGCCTGTTAGCCAGGGTGACCAGGAAGACACAGTCTTCTCAGGCAGCAGTTTCCCACATCTCTACCATGGAGAAACAACACAGGTCTTCCCTGGAGGAAAACATCCAATTTAGTTTCTCAAAATACCTAAAGGTTAGTATATAAAGTGAGATAACAATAAAAGATAACCAATATAAAAAGGAAAGAGTCCTGGATTTGAGGCAGCATTGCTAGAAGAGCAATTATCAGACTTAGATCACCAAGGACTCCAGACACTAGAATTATTACATAAAAACATGAAGGACTTAAGTGTGAAGTTAAAGAGTTAAGTATCATAATCCCCAAAATGAACATGAAATGAGAGGCTATCCAAAATCATCAGATAGTTCAAAAAAGCCTTTAGAGAAAAATCAGTGAAAATTAAAAATTCAGAATATGGGGTATTTAGAATGTGAACATACTCCCATTAGAAATATACTCATTAAAGACAAGAATATGATAAGGATGCAGCCATAGCCACTTGGTGTCCCACCTCATCGGATCTCAGAAGCTAACCAGGGTCTGTCATGGTTAGCAACTGAAAAAGAAACCACCAGAGAATACCGGGTGCTATAAGCTTGGGAAAAGGACCTGGCAGCCCCCTCCCAAAACAATCAGCCACTGAAAACCTTATGAATAGCAGACAAGCACTGACACAGTGCCAGGAGTGGGACAGCGTCAAGGAGTGCTTCATCTGTTGTATGTAAGGTCGCAATGATTTGGATCCAACTTGAAGGCATCTGACAACAATGATAAGGATGCCTTCTCAAATATGGGCAAAAATCTGAACAAGAAATGGAAAAGACAAAAATGCATACTTTTTTTCAGAAAAATAGCAAAAATATTGAATAAATGGAGAAACATTTTAAATGTTTTCTTAATACTTTAAAGATGCCAGCTATCAGCCAAGCTCAGTGTAGCTCCAATCTGAATACCAACAGAACTTTTCACAGAACACAAGAATTGATCATAAAATTTACTTGGAAGGACAAAATGTCAGAGGATAATTAAAATTGGAAAGGAAAAATAGTTAGTAGGAATTGCCCTGTCAGGTATCAAAATATAAAATAAAGCTGTAGTGGTTAAACACTGTTATATCAGTGTAAGAAATAACAAGTAGATTAATGAAAAGAAGAAAATATATGTACAAATTCAGATGATGATAGCAGGTGATTCAAACTAGTAGGAAAGATGGATTATGCAGGAATAATTTTAGCTATATATTTGTAGAAAAATATTTACACAAAAATAAACTAGAAAGTTAAATGTAAAAAAATTTGACATTGTAAAAAGTACTAGCAGAAAATAAAAATATTTTTTAAATAGGAGGTATGGAAGACATTTGTAAGCTATATACAAAGTCCAGAGCCATAAAGAAAACAATTTCTAAGACTCAGTTTCAAAATGATTAAAAATTTTGGGATGAGCAAAATAACAAAGTTTCAAAATGTATGTTTGAAGAGGTAAATGTTTTTGCCACATATACAATAAATAAATGCCAATAAAAATTTTCAAGCTACAATATGTTAATAAGAAGACAGTCAAGAAGTTAAAAAATTAGATAAAGGGCATGTTAAGTTAATGTACTGAAATAATCAATAAATATTTGAAAAAGAAATCCACCCTAAATTCATTGTCCATCAAATACAAACAAATGAACACACACATGGTTTCCATTGTTGACAAGAACATGGGAAACGGGAACTTTTATACATCTCTGATGAGATGCTGATTGGTACATTTCTGCATTGATATAGGCATTATTTATGAAAATCTCTTAAGAGGTACATGCCCATTGATCCAATAGCAGTGCTTCTAGGAATTTATCACAAAGAAATTAACTTATGAGGTCTTAAAGATATGGGTGTGCATCATGATTTGTACAAATGTAAAAAAAATAGAAATAATATTTTTTAATAAATAGGTGACTGAATAACTGAATCACGGCCATCCATACCATAGAATACTATCTAGAAAAATAAACAAGTCTATATGCACTCACATAGAAAGTCTCTAAGAAAGATTATTTAGGGAAAAGTAATTGATACAATTTACATAAAAACTAACAAATGACACCCTATATTTGTATATGTCGTTGTTGTTAGGTGTTTTCAAGTTGGATCTGATTCCTAGCTGCCCTATATATAATAAAACAAACCACCGCCTAACACTGTGGCAATCCAACACTGTGACATGCACAAGATCTTTTTATGTTTAAGCCCATTGTTGCAGCCACCATGTTTCTTCTCAGTTTGAGCTGTGCCACATAGGCAAATGGAGGTCCCAAGGGCTTTACTGCATTCCTGTCACTAAGGTTGACTCTACTTTGAGGGGGGCTGGGATTTAGCTCAGTTGGTAGAGTGCTGCGCTGCAGTCTCTGAGGTCCCCAGTTCAATTCCCAGCACCACAAAAATGGGAGAAGGGCCTGGCAATCCACTCCCAAGGCAATCGTGAAACTGTCAGCCATTGAAAACCCTATGAGGGTCACTATGAGTCGATACCAACTGGAAGGCACCTAACAACAACAAACAACTACTTTGAGGAGGCAACCCTTCCTCAGTTGTGTCTTGAATGCCTTCCAGCCTGGGGGGTTCATTTTCCAGCACTATATTTGACAGTGTTTCTCTGCTATTCATGTGATTTTCAATGGCTAATTGTTCCAGGAGTGGGCTGTTGGGTCCTTCTCCCTAGCCTGCCTTAGTCAGGAAGTTCAGTTGAAACCTGTCCACCATTGGGGGCCTGCTGGTATCTGAAATTTAGGTGGCATAGCTTTCAGCATCACAACATCCAATCCCCCAGAGTACAACAAGCTGGGGGACACATGGGGGATATTTGTACATACACATAGATGGCAACAAGTATATTAAGTGTGTAGCAATACAATATAAGAAGGTGTACATCTAGTGTTAATAGTTATTTCCTGGGAGAGAAATTGATTTAAAGGGGAAATGAGAAAGAGGATTGCTTACTTTTTGCCATACATAGTTCCTCATCATTTTTTATTTTTCCAAGAGAATTAATCCACTTACTTGTGCCACTTAACAAAATGAAAACACTTTGTTTCTACATGAATAAATGGAAGCTGAAGGGGCAATATAAAGAAGAGAAGAGAAGACAAATGGGCAAAATGTAATCACCAACACAAAATTCTAACTGAATTTTCCTTGCCAAGCACAGTTTTATAATATAGATGCCAGGCCCTGGGAAAAATTAGAACATCAAACAAAAGATTGAGTTACCCACTGATCTGAGTCTGGTGGCCAAACCAGGATTAGTAGCCCAAGAGAGAACTGTTAGGAGCCATAGGAAAGCTGAATTCAGTTCACTGGTTGGATTTTTAGTTCCCCAGCAGAAAGATTTCTCCAAAGCCCTGAAAACGCTTTTTCTCCCCTGGAAGTGCCTCCTTTAAATGGCCAGATCCCTGGTTGCCAGCAGGCCCTGGTTGACACCAGTGACTACCATTTTAAGAAAAACAGTTTAGGGGTCCAAAGCAAAGTGCAATTGGAGAATTATTCAATATGATAACCAAATTCTAAAGGAATCACTAGAAAGTGGCAACAGAACAACCTTTCAAAAAAGAACTGAAGTCTCAGATCATTTTTGGAGGAAATTATTTAGATCTAACTTTCTTCGGTCTGCAAATCCTCTAATTTAGCAAGTCAGTGACAAAAACATGTTTCAATCAAAGGCTCTTAGAAAAACAGGACGCCTTTTTATCTTTCCTGTTCTCTCACTTAGCTCTGGTGTTTTATATTTTATAAAATATCCAAAAGACTTTTATGGCAATAAAGCAGTGGTGGAACCTGATAGCAGAATGTCCTGTTGTTTGCTGTGGATGTATGGACTGAGATTATCATGAATTTATTCAAGTGAAATGGATTCAGATTAATGTAACTGACAGTGTGACAAGCTTTACTATGATGTAATGGTTTAGAAGTCAAAGTAAAAACTGAAGGACAAAACTGTTTTTGAAAGAGGCCAGGTAGTGCAACATTGATGACAGCCATACACAATCAATTCTAACTCTGGGGACACTCTGTTTTCACTTGATTTTATTTATTTATTTGTTTGTTTGTTTTTGGTTCTTGGGAGTTGAACCCAGGGCATTCTACCACTGAGTTGCGTCCTCAATTCCTTTTGAATTTCATTACTTTTTTTTTTTTTTTTTTTTGGCAGTACTAAGGGATTGAACACAAGGCCCTCCACCCCTGGGCTGTACCCACTGCCCATTCTTTTAAGTTTTTTTATTTTGAGATAGGGTCTTTCTAAGTTATGCAGGCTGCCTGAGGCCTTGAACTCTCCTGCCTCAGCCTCCCAAATCACTGGGATTACAGGTGTGCACCACCAAACCTGGCTCTTCACTTGTTTTTAAAGTTATAAAACCTTTCAGGGGACTCTGTAATGATAAAATACCTGATATTGGTTTCTTACTTATGTATGATAAGGATGCATTCATTTAACTATGATTTATTGAGGACCCTGTATGTGTAGTCAATAAAGATTGTACCCTAACTTCCGCAAATACTATCATTTAGTGAACAGTTACACTATTTCATATATTATCTTCTACATGGGTTTAAAACATTAATATTTGATAGGTCCTGTGAAACACAGAAATTCAACAAATAATCTTTGTCTTCAAACAATCAAAATCCAAGGAAATATTCAATGCATATATACAATGCTCTGGAATGCAAGTCAGGTTGTCCTAAATTCAGTAACTAATGTTACAACAAAATGCTAAAATATCTCAAAAAGTAAAACAACTAAATCTAACTAGGGTATTATAAAAAGTTTGTTTCACTCTGAATTTCTTTGCTAAATTAGGTTCACAGCTATTATGACTTTACATCAAGCTGTTTACAATCATTGAGTAAACACTACAAGGTGCGAAGTACTGGGGTAAGTACCAAGAATACAAGCTAAGGAGATACCAAACTCTCTTAATAAAGCAAACAAACAATTTCAGTACAGCCTAACACATCTTACAATGGAAAGACAGGCAAGTGCAATGGGAGTGCATAGAAAGAAACATCTACGGGAACATGAGAGATTCCAAAATGTCTGAAAACTGGAGGAAAGATGAGCATCTGTCATTTAATGAAAGACAGGGAACTGAAAACAAAAGAAAAACTGTTGCAAAGCCGTGAAACTGGTGGGAACAGCCAATAGCTTGATACAGCTCGAGAGCATGAGATGAAAGTGAAAAGGAGGAAGTAAAATAGGCTAGTAAACAGGAGGAGAACATTGTATAAAAGTTTAAGAATTTTGTGAGTTGATTAGATGGAGAGTAGATAAATGACAGATGAAAGAATTTTTCTTGCAAGGTACCTAACTAATAGAACACAGGGTAGGTTGACATCAAACCAGTGTGAAAGTAAGGAGACAGAAGGAAAGCTTTGCAGTACTTTGGGGGAAAGATGAGATTTTAATTAGAGAAGTGGCAGCTGAGATGGCAAAGTAGAACTGATAAACATATTTTGACATTTTGATGGTACAATCAACAGGAATTGGCAATTGACCAGTAAAATTTAAGGAAAAGGGAGAAAATTTACATGATAATTAATGCATACATTTGGAAGAATGTGGGGCAGGAATATGGCTAAGGAGTTGCAGATGAATTTCTGTCTGATTTATGCATATATATTTCCTATTACATATATATATATATATATATATATATATATATATATATATCACTTTATCATAGAAAAAACTTCACATACACTAAAAGAATCTCAAAGCCTGACCCTAATAAGATTATTATCCATCTTTCTCCTCATAGCCAGGTATCTTAAAAATCTATCATATTTTTAACTGAAGCATTAAGTCAGAATTATGCAAAATGGAAATTTTGCAGAGGCACAAAAGATTTTTAGAGATGAAGACATTTGACTAGGTGGTTATAGGTAGTGTGTTCAGAATTCAACTTAGACTACCTGACTCTAGAGCCATATTTCTTCCACCATGTTTAAAATGTCTCATCAAGGGTTTGGATGTAGCTGGGTGATAGACTAGCTGCATAGCATGCAGGAGGTCCCGCATTGGATCCCAGAACCACAAAATACAAAGAAAATATATCCCACCAATATCAAATAGAAATAAATTTAT
The DNA here is from genome assembly GCA_007922755.1 of Pedetes capensis. Classification (NCBI taxonomy): domain Eukaryota; kingdom Metazoa; phylum Chordata; class Mammalia; order Rodentia; family Pedetidae; genus Pedetes; species Pedetes capensis. The sequence goes on along the minus strand of VMDO01009271.1, from coordinate 71,426 downwards.
ATACTTAATTCAAATATTCTGAATGTGCTTGAAATTCTTCAGATTAACATAACTTCCTAATTTAATAATTTGATGAGTCTTTTTAATATCAAAGCTGGAATAGCTAATTGACTGTGCCCATTCACTATCTTACTGAAATATTTCCTCATTCCCCACATCCATTTTTTTCAACTGAATTAGTGAAACTTTGGCATTTTGATGGTACAATCAACAGGAATTGGCAATTGACCAGTAAAATTTAAGGAAAAGGGAGAAAATTTACATGATAATTAATGCATACATTTGGAAGAATGTGGGGCAGGAATATGGCTAGGGAGTTGCAGATGAATTTCTGTCTGATATATATATATATATATATATATATGTGTGTGTGTATATATATATATATATACATATATATATACACACATATATATACATATATGTATATATATATATGTCATGTGACATATTGACAGCTCAATAAAAGAGACTGAATCCACAAATACATGGTTTGAACAAAATTTTAATGAAATACTTTGTTGAGTTTCCCAGGCCTATTGCTAAGTAATCATCAATCAACACACATTCCAAATATAGATTTCCAAAGACATAGTAGTTAGCCAGTATATGCTAACATCATCTCTCGGAGAAATTGAGAACCGAAGGTAGATTTTAGGAGGAATCAGGAAAGCAGAATTAAATAAATTAAATTCACAATGTTACTTACTTTATCTCTGGAGAAACTGAAAAGTTGTTTTCTTTCAGCAAAGAATTGAACAGCTATTACACTGGCTGAGTGACCCCAAAGGACACCAACTTCCTTAGAGACAACATAAGGATTCCAAAGGCAAACTTTATTGTTAATGCCAGCAGTTGCTAATCAGAATTAAAAAGAAAAAAGTTTATAATAGCATGAGTAACCTGTAGTATTTCTATATGAATTTATCTTATGTTTATAAATTGATGAACAACTTCTGATGAACACTAATGCACCTGTCTTGAAGGAGTTTGCCATGGGAAAAGGGTTGTGCATGAGGTAGAAGGAAAAAATTAGTCCCATTTGAGAGCCAACTAACAGCCTGATCAGGAAGGGATAGAATCCTTCTTCCTAGTCCCAAAGTTTCCTTTGTCCAGACAGCACAGCCTAGGGATATAGACAGTGTTAGGACTATTCCCAGAGTAAGAAAGAACTAAAATAATATCAATAGTTCACAAATTAATAAAAGAGTACAAGAAAAAACTTATTTTCACCTACATTTAAATAAGCAAATATACACAAGCAAAAAAAAGCATCAAAAATATACTTTCATATGTCTCATTGATAAAATTAGGTATTTTTTAACTTGAACTGTTTATATTCTGGGTGCATTTCAAGAGCAAGATGTGTAGTACTTATCCATACAGGTGAAAAGGCAATGTAATACTTATTGTTGTTTCTTGGTTTAGGACCAGCTGCAGAGCTGAACATATTCACCCTTATTTTACCAGCACTGCGGCAAGTACAAAATTGTTGTTGTTAGATCCCGTCAAGCTGTGTCCAACTCATAGTGACCCTATTTACAACAGAACGAAACCGTCCCCAGCATCGTGCCATAGACATGATCTTTTTTAGGTTTAAGCCCATTGATACATACATAGAATAACTGATCAATCAGTTAAATGATTGGTATCTGAGTCCTTGCCTAATTGATTCATCGCCCTCTCCAGTCTTTTCTAATAAATCCATGGTACACCTTGGACACCTGACTTGATGGCACCTAACAGTGACAACAGCACTACCACCTTGGGAGTTTGTATATTGATGGGTCTTTTCAAGGTGTTTTTAAACCATAATTGTCAGCTATTATTTTGGGGAATTTTAGGGAGTGATATCCTTAATTAATACCAATACTCTTTATATTAATGATTTCTTTTTTTGCAATACTGGAGGTTGAACCCAGGACATTGTGTATTCTTTGCAAATTCTCTACCACTGAGCTGCACCTCCAGTCCCTTTATTTCCTTATTTCTTTATTTCTTTCTTTATTTATTTTTTATCTTGAGACAAGATCTCACTAAGTTACACAGGCTGCCTCTAGCCTTGAACTTGTGAGCCTCTTGCCTTGACCTCCCCAGTCACTGGAATTACAGATATGTGCTCATTCTATAGGGCATGTATGTTCTCCGTAACTCCTCTATTAATTTTTCAATAATACACCTACATCTCACTTTGTGTGTGTGTGTGTGTGTGTGTGTGTGTGTGTGTGTGTGGTACTGGGGGTGGAATCCAGGGCCTTGTGCTTTCATGCTGTGCAAGTGTTGGACCAATGAGCCGCACCTCCAGCCCATTATTGTACTTTTTGAGACAGGGTCTCGCTAAGTTATGCAGGCTGCCTCTGGTCTCAAACTTGCAATCCTCCTGCCTCCACCTCCTGAGCCGCTGGGATTACAGGCGTGTGCCACCGCACCTGGCCACATCTCACTTTTGCATAAGGTTTGAACACCAACACACGCACACATATATGTGTACATACATATACATATATAAATATACATATACATTAATATATATATCAAATTTTCAACTTGTAGAATGTATAGATATTTTATTTAGTTAATTCCCTAGAACCTTTATGTTTCCTTAGCTAAAATATATCATTTTGCTTCAAAAGAATTCTTATATAGTAGACTAAAACTAAGATAACCTACAATTTTTCAAAAATCATTAGAGAAAGTATTCTGAAAGGTAATTGAAAAATATACAATTTGCAGTTCGTGTGTGGTGTGTGTGTGTGTGTGTGTGTGTGTCTGTGTGTACAGAAGTAATGAAAATGATATATTTGTTTGGGTGCAGCACTTGGTGTTAGAAAGATGGCAGAATGGCAGATGCTGCATGAACTATCTTCTTTCTCTGTATCATTTTACGTCCCCACCAATTTTAATAAAAAGACTCATTAAAGCATTGGGGTGCTTGCTCACATTTCACCCCAATGTAGTTCATATACACCACACATCATAATGCTTCATTATCAGAGATTCTCACACAATAAAATGTGAGCTGCTCAACTTGGTCTCTCTGGCAATAAAGCAACAAGGTAGAGAAGCTCCATGCATACAAATATGCATCCTCGACTATTTATGAGGCCCTCACAGTTATCATGATTTATTTGACATACCAATTAAATTGAGCTGAGCGTGGTAATCAAAAGCATGAACGCCCTGGGCAATGTTGAAGCCTGTCATTTTAAGATGCCTTTTTGATTTTTCTCTCCAAGCCAACACCACAGTATTTGTATTGCTGGTTGTACTGGAAATGATAGCATCCAAAGATGCAATGTAAGTGACTGAAAACAAAAGAGAATTGAAAAGAGGAAAACAATCTTTAGATGCTTTTTCACAGGATATTAATAAAATAGAAATGTTTGAATATGCAGTGCTAAAAATTAATCTCAGACTATGATGATACATGACAACACTTAGAAAACACCTCACTCACCCCATTCCCACTTCCCACCAAAGAATTTACAGAGGGAAGCTACAGCAAATTCTGCTTTCAGACTTTCCTCTCACTTTAGGTACACCTTAATCACTTTTTTCTGTAGAACCCATGGCAGCAGGCAACATTAATCACAATAATCATGTAGGGTTCTGGATACGTAAAATGAACAATTGACCAAATTCCTTTGTTCTTCCCCCTGGGCCTGGCGCAGGCAAACAAGAGCTTACCAACTATCTGCTGCTCCCTAAAGGTTCAACCCATGCTCAAACAACAATTCATTTACATTTGGACTCATCTGGAATGTTTGATGGTAGGATGGCCAGAACTCAATCCTGCCAGGATTCACAAGCACAGCTAGGGAGGCAGGTCAAGATGGCTGCCCCTGGGCTCCCCATGACACAGTGCCAGATGTTGCAGAGCAAAATCCTATTTCCCAAGCAAGGATTATGGTCCTGCTGCCTTTCATCACTAAGACTTTTCCATTTTTGGCAGGATCACAGGCTCCAAAAAGCCAATGGCCACCATAGCGGCTCTTTGACTGACTTCAAACCACTACACTTTCCCCAGTTAGATGGAGATTCAATTCTGCATTTTGTTCAGACAGTAATGGTACCCAAAGTTGAAAGATTCATGATTTGACCTCAGGATCAAATTCCTGCCTCACAGGAAAAAAAGGATTTTGTCACTTTATATAGCTTAAGGAAAGCTGCTTTAATAGAATGGCTCTTAGAAATATTTCTGTCTATTCCTTATATAGAATCAAGTGTGGCAGTCTTGGAAAACAATTATCAGTGGATCACCAGCATTTCTGCACTTTTTATGAGACTCAGCACTGACTGCCCTTTTTTCCGAATTATCTTTACAAAGATGTTTGCATAACAAACAGCCTTGAAGTATAGATACAGTACCTCCCTTTGCAACAAAAGGCAGGTGTGCTTACGGCCCAGAATAAGGAGAGAATCTTCCTCGGGAGCAGAAGGAAGCATGCACCTTGCACATGTAAAAAGATTCACATTTCCTAAGTTTGGGGCCCCTCTCCTGTAATGAAATGCATTCATGTGCAGGTATTCATCTGAGCCCATCTTGGTTACCTTTATGGACTTGTGGCTGGGGGAACTGAAGCAAATATGTCAATACTTATGCTGCTTGCTCTCCTCTGAATAATAAAGTTTTTTTTTCTCTGACATGGGACTCCCTTGCCCTCTGTCACTGTAGAATTTCTTTTATTGCTCACTCTAACTGAGCACCACAATATTTGTATTGCTGGTTGTTCTGAAAATGGCAAGCTAACTTGTTGATAGCTAATTTGAAAACAGCATAAAATCTTAGACCCTTCACAGTTATTAAGAGACACTGAATGTTTTCATTCCCTCAAATTCATATGTTGAAATCCTAACCTTCAGGGTGATGAGTTAGGAGGTAGGGCATTTGAGAGGCCATTAGGTCATAGGGCAGGGTCCTCATGAGTGGGATTAGTGCCTGTATGAAATAGATCTGAGTGAGCTTGTTTGCCCCTTCAACTATATGAAGGCACAGATAGAAGGCACCTTCTATAAATGAAGAAGGGGCTCTCACAAAATACCAAATCTGCTGTCATCTTAATCTTGGACTTCCCAGCCTCCAGAACTGTATAAATACATACTTGTTTAAAAGCTACCCTGTTCATGGTATTTTGTTGTAGCAGCTTAAACAGACTGAGACAGGAACTTTTGCACAAAACACTTGTAACTTTATAACAGAAAAGGTATCACTCTTGAAGATTTAAATAGAGCACCTAGTTTTACTATTTTGGTGAACTTATTTTGCTTTATATGTGTGTATATATATGTGTGTGGGTATTTATGCACACATATGTATGTGTGTGCATTTAAATATGTATATACACATTTGTGTATGTGTATATACATGTGTATATACACATACTCACAAAGGCCAAGGAAATTCTGAGTAGAATAGCTGAATATATTCCTTTATCTCTGACCTATTCTATTGGGTTGTTTGTAAAGGTAACTAGGATTTATTCATTCAAGATCTGATACTGATAAGTTAATAGCTTAATTTAACATATTTTATATCTAGCTCCATAGAAAATAAATGGTTTAACATAGCCAGTTTATACCTAAATTAATGAGAGTGAGACTATCCATTGTGTTATCTATAAATATACTCTCTCAAAATTTGTCACCTAATCTTCAAAGATTTACTGGGCATGTACTATATGCCTTGTGCTATAACAATGGACTCAACTCAATGGCACCTAACAACAATAACAACAAGATACAGTTGGGCACAGTAGTGCATGCCTGTAATTCCAGCAACTCAGGAGGTAGATACAAGAGGATAGTAAATTCAAGGACAGAGGCAGCCTACATAACTTAGTGAGACCCTGATTAAAATAAAGTAAAATAAAATGAACTAGATATAGCCTGGACCTTAATCATATGTCTCCAAGCTCAGAGGAAAAGACATGTAATTCAAATAATTAGAGAATGGCTTATCATTTAGTAAAGTGACACATTGAATGGTACATAAAATTCAATAGTACTTAGAAGAAGAAAGAAATCAGTATAGGTTTCAGGGTTTTGAAGACATTAATGAACCTTGACAGATAGCATTTCAATAGATGAGAGGTCATAACAAGCAAAAGATAAATCCAGAATTTAAACCCAAAAGAGAGCTAACCTGCTTCTTTAACTTACAGATGAAGAAAGAGACTCACCCACACAAGTGTAACTAGAAGTCAGGTTGCTGTCTCTGCTTCCTTTTCACCATGATGTGAAGTTCTCTCACACAGGCCCTGCTGCTGCTCTGTCATGCCTAACTGCCACTATGGACTGAAACCTTCTGAATTATCGCCAAAATAAACCTATCCTTCCTCCTTACGTTGGTCTGTCAAGTACTTTGCCACAATGACACACAAACTAACACAACATGCAACATTTAAATCTAAGCTCAGTACACGAATATTTGGCCAAGGCAGAATACAAGTTCAGAATATAGGGCATGATCCCTTGACAACCAAAATAAAGCTTCTCAAATTTTAATATGCACAGCAATCACCTACAGATCAATAATAAAGTATATTCTCATTCCGGAAACATGAGATTTGGCATTTCTCACACATCCCCAAGTGTTGCTGCTTATATTCCCCGAGGACTACACTTAATGTAACAAGACACTAAAATACATTCTATAGAGGACTGACATAAATTTATATTCCAGAGGACTAATCTATAGTTCTCAAGGGCCAAAAGCTCCTTTGGCAATTTGATGAAAGCTCTAGACTCTCTCCATAGAAAAAAGACATGTATGCATAAAATTTTGTATAAAAATATCAATAGTTTAAGAATCTTACCACCACTGTTTACAAAACCCAATTGTGATAGATCTAGGGAATTTAGGTGATAAACTTCTGGCTACATAGCAATGTTGAGTTGGAAAGCAATTCTCCACCTGCTTTCTCAGGTGATTCTTTTTTTCTTTTCTTTCTTTTCTCTCTTCCTTTTTTATTTCATTTTATTTTTTTTAGGTACTGGGGGGTTGAACCCAAGGACTCACACATACTTTGCAAGTGCTCTACCATTGGCTGCACCTCTCGCTCAATTTTTTACTTTTTATTTTTAGTCAGAACCTCACTAAGTTTCACAGGGTGCCTCTGGCCTCAAACCTGCCATCCTTCTGTCTCCACCTCCCAAGCTGTTGGGATTACAGGCCTGTGCCACTACATCCATGTATCAGGTGATGCTTTAAGTTCCTTTTCCTAATAATGTATACTATTTGTGTTAGTCAATGCTTTCTTTGGGTTCCTGTTTTTAGCTTCTACTTCTTTAATGTAAGTGACTTGAACTGGCCTTTGATGCTGGAGCTCTCTTAATGCTAGAACATAGTTTCTTCCAGAAAAAAAAATAGGCTGAGATACAAAGACTTTCAGAAATGGAATCAAAGCCAAGCTGCTTCATAAAGCATCACATACACAGAACAAAACACTGTGAAGTATGTGGTGAAACATAGAAAGGCTGCCGAAGAGGAAAATGGTCTATTTTTTCAATATGCTTAGAATTTTCATGAAGGGTACATTTCCTGCTCACCTTCCATTATGTAATTTCCCCTTGAGCTGTGGGTTACTTTTTATAATTAGGAAGGTAATTTATTGAATCCCTTCTATGTGCCAGGCAGCATCACTGGAGCTCTCAACTTACAGCAATCTTCACTGAGTAAATTATCCCAAGTTTACTGATGAGGAGATAGACATTCCAAAAGTCAATGTGCCCAAGAGCATGCAGCTACTTACAAATGGAGATGAGATTGAACCCAGTCCTGTTCCACTGTGAGCTCTCCTCTTTTGTACTATTGTATCCTCCTTTTCTACTAATCTACACTGACATGTGTAGGCCAGAACCTCATCTGGAATTCTTTCTGTTACCAACTATATGTCTGGCCTCCATACCCTTAACATTGGACCATGCTCCCACTTTATCTTCAGATTTCCTATTCCTGATCACTTCACTTTCCTATAGCCTATTATCCCCATAGGTAGGGACCATAATCCTAAATCCTCCTTGTTGTATCTCCATTTTTTTCACTCATCTACTATCTTTCCTTGTTGGGAGGATAAGAAGAAGGAAGGAGGGAAGGAAGGAAGGAAAGAAGGAAGGAAGGAAGGAAGAGAGAGGGTGGGAGAAAAGAAGGAAGGGAGGATAGAAAGAAAGGACTCAGGAAATAATCAATTCCTATAAAAGTGAGTGTTTTGAGGTTCATTATTGATGAGGTTCATTAGGAAGCAATTAATTTGGGAAGCATAAGGGCCCCTGATCACCTTCTGCATTACTATGACTTTACTAGAAGTACCAAAAGTATAAATCCTGACGGAATGTATTCTGATTCAGGAAGCAGCCTCACTGAATATATTCCTTTGTTTACAGAAAATGTTATGGGTTACTATATCTTGGCACTCAGTGAATCAATATCATATGCCCTAAAATACACACCATTACAACAAAATTGCATCTCCAAATCCATAATATATTTCTATAATGTAATTATCACACAGTCTAAACAAAATATTTCTGTCCAGAAATTTACTTTGCTGTGTGTTCCCCATTATATCCAACGACCATCTTTATGAGCTCTAAAGAAGGGTATATAAAGAAGAGCATTCTGCTCTGATGTTCAAAGTATTGCTTTAAGATTTGAGCCTTCGGGTTACCAAGTGACATTTATGGGTCTGCAGAGTTACATACTAAAGGCTCAACAATTCACACTTTATATCTAGACCAAGATATAACTTGTTTCTCATTAAATTGTAGAACACCAGATCTCCTGAGGAAGCTTGAGTAAAAGGTGAGAGAAAAGCCATTTCTTTAAAATCAAAGTATCTGATAAATTAAAGTGCTTACTTCAGTTCTTGAATTGAGGTAAGGAAATGATAGGTCATGATTGAAGTTTCTAAAATATCAAGCTAAGGAATGGGATGAGCTGGAAAAAAGAATTTGTTTTTAATATTCTTGGTGAGTTCAGGGAGTCAAGAGAAAGTTTTTAAAATCACTTTTGTGCAACATTGTGAAAGGAAAAAAGTAACTTCAATATATTTGTCCAATAAGTTGCTAACTTGCAACTCCTCCACCCTCTTGCTACACAGTCTTTAAAAAGGTATTAAGGGAACCTGCCATTGATCTTTGTGCACTGTCAAAATGACACTGTATAGAAGTAATTAGTTAATGTGGAAAAGTGATTTTAAAATTAAAAGTGATACCTAAAAACTAAGTAAATAGTGCTATTAAGTACATATAAAATAAGGTAAAATGGATCACTCTGCCACATTTGTTGACAAGCAGAGACTGTATCAGCATAGAAAACCATTTCTAACTAGGAATTCTTATCATTTTTCAGACTTTTCCTTTGTAAACCATATGAGTTAGCACACCTTACTTTGAATGTGTGTGTGTGTGTGTGTGTGTGTGTGTGTGTGTGTGTATTCTTTCTTGTTTGTTGTTGTTGTTGTTAGGTGCCATCGAGTCGGTATCTGACTCATAGCGACCGTCATAGGGTTTTCAATGGCTGACTGTTTTGGGATTGCCTTGGGAGTGGGTTGCCAGGTCCTGCTCCCATTTTTGCGGTGCTAGGAATTGAACTCAGGACCTCAGAGACTGCAGCGAGCACTCTACCAACAACCCCCCTTTCTTGTTTAGGGAGTTTTATTTTCAGTTGTATTTCTTATTTTGAAGTTAGAGTCCCATTCCTTGAGACCACCACAGGGCTCTGTACATTTTGAGCAAGGACTTTTTAAAAGAAGAATGATAAGAAAGAAGAACTACATCTATTTAATTTTTAAAAACCAAAATATATTTTAAACAACCAAAATCTACCACTGCTAAATATATTTAAAAATAGCAATGCAATTAAGTTGTAATTGTCGTTAGGTGTCATCGAGTTGGGTTCAAGTCATAGTGACATTATGTACAATAAAACAAAACACTCCCTGACACTAGGCCATTCTCAGCACTATATCAGTGCCTTTCTACTATTTATAGGTTTTTTGATGGCTGTTTTGAGAGTGGGCTGTCAGGTCCTTCTCCCATTTTTGGATGCTGGGGATTGAATCCAGGGCCTCACAGAGCACAGAGCATTACTCTAACAAGTGAGCCAAACCCTAGCCCAGCAATTAAGTTAGTGATATTCAAAATGCCAAGCAAAAGCATCCTCATAATACACAAATATCTTACTCCTTGATGCTATACAAGAAGCTGCAGGAAGAGACGCTTTTCTTCAAGCCTAGGCCCCAGCTGGCAGCTAAATTCCACTGCTTTAAACATAGCGTGAGAACTGGCAGGAAAGGCAGTGTGGATGAGCTCCTTAGTGGTGCAGCCTCATTTTGCAGGGAGTACCAATTTAGATGCAGGGAAGTGGAGCAACACACAAACAAGACAGGAAATCTGGCTTGTCTTGCCAACTTAGGTCTATCAATTATGAAGATTCCCTAAGAAGAACAATGTAGTGTTTGTGTTTTAAATTCTCTGGCACCAGCTCCATTAATTACTGCAGCAATTAGTGATATTTTAAAACAATTTAAATTGCTTTTTACTTCATTCTAGCCCTGGTCCATCAAAGGTGGGAAAGCCATGTAATAAAGGTCAATGTTTTGTGTTTTGGCAATTTCATGCTCATCTGCTCATCTCTTTCTTTCTTTCTTTCTTTCTTTCTTTCTTTCTTTCTTTCTTTCTTTCTTTTTCCATTATTAGTTCTAGGGCTTGAACTCAGCCTTACATGTGCTCAGCAAGCACTCTCCCAATGAGTTGCACACTTAGCCATTGGTTTTTTGACACAAGCTCTTGCTGCGTAACTTAGGATGGCCTTGAACTTGCTATGTAGCCCAGGCTGGCTTTAGACTCATAATCATTCAGCATCCAGTCTCAGCCTCCCAAGTGCTGGGATGACAGATGTGCACTATCAGGCCAGCTAATACTCATTCTTCAATCATTCCACTCCCAGTATATTTTCCAATGCTCTTGCTTACACAAGAAGACAATTATTAAAATGGAAAGTTCTCTGAGATTCAAGGCATTTATATCTTTCCATTATTGCCCCAAATCTCTACAGTAACAAGCATTTTGAAATGTAATTATTATTTTCAGTAAAATATGACTCAGCACCAATTGAAACAAGACGAAAATGTTCTTCTTCAACGGTTTTAGTAAAAAGTCTGAACCTTATCTCAAAGCAGTATGCTAACACTCTTAAGTTTGAAATGAGTTTTTCTTTTGGCATGGCAGTTTTACAGATATTTCACCCTTAGCTTCAGCAAAAAATTATTATTAAACTTGCTCAAGTACTTCTTTCTTTCTTCAGTTATACGTTCTCTCTTCACACTGAGAAGAAAATGACCATGGATTTTCTTGAGGAGTTCTAAGAATATCTATTCAGGTTGCTGGGATAGAAGGAGCACCAAATCAAAGCAGCCGTTTCTTGCTTGCTCCTAGCACAGTAAGTTTTGCAGACCTAGAAGCATCATCTGTGGTCCTTACATATCCTACTCTGCTGGCTTTGACTCCATCACCTTTTCTCCTTTTTCTTTCCTATTCATTTCAGTCTTCCTCCCTTCTCCTCATACCAAAACAATTGAGCTTCAAACCACCACAAACAGTCACATTTAAACATCAAATTTCTTGCTAAAATCTAAGAAGAGGTCCTTGTTCTTTGGTAAAGACTCAAGTAAGTCCCATGTTCAGAGGCACTTGAGTTTCAAACCTAAAACTTAAAAGAGAAACTCTTTTGAAGATACCTTACTCCATACTTTTACTCTCTTCTTTTAAAATTATCTTCTCTTCTGTATTTTTCTCAATATTCATTCATATATTATTGAACTAAACATGATGCTTCATTTTGTTTTTCATTTTCTTTTAATTATAAATAATGCTTTTTAAAAGGAAAGTAATTCTACAAATATTAAGCATGATTTATTTTGGTATCTCTCTTTACTTTTAAAATATTTCTAATAACATTCACTTAACAATTTACCTAAGACATTTGTTTCTTTGTGTTTTTGAAAGTGTCTTTCTATTGTAGCCCAGGCTGACATGAATTGCCATTCTCCTGCCTCAGCCTCCCTGGTGCTCAAACTACAGGCTGAGATTATGTCATGTTTATTTAAAGATTTTAAAGTCAAATTATAAAATGGCTATTTTTACAATCAAAACAAAATCCCACAAAAGAAATTAGTAATATTTTTAATTATAGACATAAATAAAATGGTTTAAAAAGGAAAAGAAAAAAACAGAAGAAAATTAATGTAATTTAATTCTTCCACATGAGTTCAGGTAGTTCAGTAGTTTGGCATCTCTTGATGCCCAATTTCTCAGTACTGAATTGATAAGCTGCCCATTCTTTACTGCACTGAACCAAGCTCGACAGGCTGTTCATCCAATCCAGCATCCCTTGACAAATAAGTCACCTATCGTTCCCTCCAATAATTAGCACAGAGTATATAGTACACAATGCTCACTGCCATGTGGACCCTCAGGAAGTGTTACAGATTGACATGCTTCAGTGTGATCATAATAAATAAACCCTGAAGTCAGTATTTTAAAGATTTCCTTTGGTTAGTTTGCATATTGGAAGTTAAATTTCTTATGATTAGTTCCCATTGCATAGTTATTCTTAGTGTTTCGTCTGTTGTACATAAGGTCACAACGAGTCAGACACTGACTCAATGGCAATTAACAACAACATGCGAATAATACTCAACTTCAAAGATACCACTACAAGTAAATTTTAAGAACAATTTCTTTCTAGTTTTTGGTTTATATATTAAAATATACTTTTTAGAAGAATTATAATAACTTCATTCAGTTTATTTCTAGTACTTTGGTTCTTATTTCAGTGTCATGAAAAGTTAACACATAATCTTGAACCATGGGAAAAGGACCTGGCAATCCACTCCCAAGGCAATCCCGAAACAGTCAGCCATTGAAAAGCCTATGAGGGTCGCTATGAGTCGGATACTGACTCGACAGCACCTAACAACAACAACAACAACAGTCTTGAACCATTAGATACAAATTTTGTAAAATTATAGTATGCAACTAACTCATTGGCGACTACTAAGTTTTAAGAAAATTCTAGTATTCTATTGGTGCATTCCTACCGCAATGAACTACTGCTCAAGTACTCTAGATGAAAGGGACTCAGTGATTATATTAGAAGGAAAGAAGGAACAAAAGGAAAGAAAAACAAAATGGAGAAAATTAAGACAATTCTATTTTAAAGTCAGTCAAACTAATATACTTCCCATAAGAACATGCAAAAAGAAAAAGGAATGGTTTTGAGGGTTCTTATTAATTCTTTCATTAAATAGCCCAGAATGTGACTAGATTGCATCAGTTAGGATCAGAGTTGAGTTGAGCTAAATGGATTCTATGACAATTTTCTTCCTTCTCTTGAGATTTCTTGAGTGAACAGTTCACCTGAATTAATTGAATAAAGCATAAATTTTAGAAGAAAAGAAGTAATCCCTCCCTGCCAGCATTCAGGGAATAGCAGAGTCCAAGCCAAAACCTCCAGAGAACCAATTATTGGTTTCTAGACTTAAACAGTCTGTGTAATACATTTTCATCAAAATACAAATGGAGGCATTGAAGGTGACTGCTTGCTTTTATTACTGCTCAAATTCCGTACCTTGCCTGACCCAATCTCCATGATGAAGTTTGTGCTGTAATACGTAGCAACATTTGTGACATCCTGAAAGTAGTTCTGCCCAGGTAATGGTCATGGTGGCTTCTTCATCTTCACATGTACTAGTAGGGCGCTCAAACAGGGAAATTGAGGCTGCAGTGAAAGCAATTGCTTGAACCTTCAGTCATTGAAAGAAAAAATATAAACACAGATAATTGTTGTAAGAAGATTCTGTTCTTTAAAATTAATAAGGAATGGATAATGAATTAATAAGAATTTATTCAATATTATTTAAAGGATATTGGGGTTTAGCTCAGTTGGTAGAGCTCCGCTCTATACCATCTGAGGCATTGGGCTGGATACCCAGCACTGCAAAAACTGTAGAAAGACCTGGCAACCCACTCCTGCAACAATCCCAAAATAATCAGCCATTGAAAACTCTATAAATAGCAGAGAAGCAGTGACTTAGTGCTGGGCATGGCACAGTGTTGAGGAGTAATTTTGTTTTGTTGCACATAGGGTTGCTATGTGTCAGACCTGACTCAACAGCACCTAACAACAAGAACAATAGGCAATTATAGTAAAACAACAACTACAAGGTTGGTAAAGCAATTACCATGGACAATTTATTACTTGCTGTTAAGATGCACTTGTCATTAAAAATACTAAGAATAAAAAAATTACAGTCATGGAAGGAAATTGTTCAAACTAAGCTCCTTTGAGGAGTCTGGGAAATGCCAGTATAAGAAATAAGTTTTGTCATGTTAGGTGGAATTTGATAGGAAGAGACCTTATGGTATCCATTGTCTAGGATCAGTTTTACCCTCTCTAATACCCCTATCTCTTTGCTACTTGATACAGGAAATGAACGCTCCCTACTAAGCTGGAACTGAGAAGCTTAAAACCTATGAATGAAAATCAAAACAACTAATTTGAAAGACTTATAAGAGATAAGTTTGTTGTTGTTGTTGTTAGGTGCTGTCAAGTCGGTATCCGACTCATAGCGACCCTCTGTACAACAAGGGAAACACTATTATCAGTGCTTCTCTGCTGTTCATAGGGTCTTCAATGGCAGATTGATTTTTGGGAGGGGGTTGCCAGGTCCTTCTCCCAAGCCTACAGCGCCTGGTGTTCCCAGGAGGTCTCCCATCCAGGTACTAACCAGGGCCAACCCTGCTTAGCTTCCGAGATCTGACGGGATCGGATTCCACAGGGCTATGGCTGCAGGCAAGAGATAAGTTTAGATGTCTAATATTAAATGTTGATGGATATCTAACAGATAAAACATTTTATAGTATAAACTCAGCAATTTTTTTTCTAAATGAGGAAGATGCAACTATATGGGGACCAGCAAGACACAATGAAGATTTGTTCCTACAAGCAAAAATAAAAATTGTAATCTAATCCATCTCGTCCATGTCCAACATGAGTGACCTTATAACTTGTAATGTAGTCCAATTTGGAGCTCAGATTCATGGCATTTTAATTTCTACTTAGAGCTACAGTTTGATCTTAAATCCATAGTGTTCAACTTTATCTTTCTCTTACTTACCTTTCCAGTTACATCCCCAAAAGAAAGAATTGATTCATTTGCATCAAGAGGATCATACCAGTAATCCATGCAAATTGGTGTTCCTTTCAGGCCTTGGAGTTTGTATTGACAAAGAAATTCTTCTTTGGACAGCAGATCATAGAAACAAATCTCTTTAGTTGTAAAAGCCACTGCTATCTAAAGTAGTAAAGTAGAAAATCAGAAAGTATTTCTGGTGGATTTAGCAAAATCAATATGCAAAGCAAACATGCAAATCTAATCACTAAATCAGACATTGTTCTATGAGAGTCCTTAACATTATTGCAGAAAATTATAGGCCAAGAAATTAAACTTTAAGAAGTGGACAAGTTCTGAGAAATGTCAAAATTATCTAAATTAACTGAAGAAGACCTAGAAAATCTCATCATACTTATAAAAAAGAAGCAAAGAGAAAGATTTAGTTTTAAAAATGCCCTACAAAGAAAACCCCAGTGAAGATGGCTTCACTGATAAATTCTACACAATATTTAAAGAAGAATTAATACCAATTCTTCTCAAATGCTTCCAAAAAGCTGAGGTGGAGGGAACAGTTTCCAAATCATTTTATCAAGCCAGTGTTGTCCTCCTACTGAAACCAAAGACATCATAAGAAAACTGCAGACCAATATATTTTTTAAACATAGGCATAAAAATACCCAACTAAATAATCAGAAAGAAAATCCAGCAAAATACACAAAAGGATAACACTTTATGACCGAGTGATTTTTGTTTCACTTGGAGGTTTCCACTTACATAAATTAATATTCCATATAAAAATAATACTCCATATAACTAAAAGATAAAACTATATTATCATTTCAGTAGATGAAAAAATCCAACACATTTTCATTATTAAAATGCTCAACAAATCAGAAGTAGAAGGGAACTTGCTGGTAAGGAGAATGTTCAAAAACAGCAAATAAAACTTCTACCACATATACCACACTTACTGGTTGAAAACAGAATATATTACCCCTAAGTTCATGAACAATATGAGGTTGTTCACTCTCACCATTTCTATTTAACATATCTTAAAGTCTCTATCCAGAGAAGGTAGACAAGAAAAAGAAATACCAATTATCCACAGTGGAAGGGGAGAAGTTAAAGTATCTGTATTCATAGATGACATGATCTTTAATATAGGAAATCCTAAGAAATACACAACAACCTAAAGAATGAATAAATTTAGCATGGTTGTAAGATCTATGATTATTTTATCTATTGTATTTTTATACGTTGAACAATCTGAAAGTGAAATTTTTGTTCTTCTTTGATGGCACTGAGTTGGGTCAGATTTATGGTGACCCTCCTAGGGTTTTCAATGGTTGATTGTTTCAGGATTGCTTTAAGAGTGTATTGCCACATCTTTCTCCCAGTTTTGCAGTGCTAGGGATTGAACCTGAGTCCTCAGAAAATGCAGAGCAGCACTTCACCAACTGAGCTAAAGCCAGCTCCAAGAATTGTTGATGTTAGGTGTCGTGGAGTCTGGTCCAACTCATAGCCACTCTCACAGGGTTTTCAAAGGCTGATTGTTTTGGAATTGTTTGGGGGAGTGGATTGCCACATCCTCCTCCCATTTTTGTGGTCCTCAGAGAGTGCAGAGCAGCGCTCTACCAACTGAGCTAAACCCCAGCCCTACTGCAGTGTTAGGAGACTGAAAGCACAAAACACAGATAGGGATGCAATATTTACAAAGTATTCATCTGATAAATCCATATACCTAAACCATAAAAAAAGTCTAGAAACTAAATGATAAGAAAATAAGGCCAATAAAAATGGGCAAAATTTTTGAAAAGACACTTTGCCTAAGAAGATATATAGGTAGCAAATCAAAACATGAAAATGTGCTCAACATTGTTATTCACTAGGGAAATGGGAATTAAAACCACAACTAGGTATCGATACAAACCTTTTACAATGGCTAAAACTGAAACAAATAATACCTGATCATACCAAACGTTGATGAGGATGTGTTATATTCACATGACAGAATCACTGATAAAAAATAAACTACAGATATAATCAACAACATGATAAATCTCAAAATAATTATGTCAACCTAGACAAAAATGGAATATGCACAGTATGATGCCAATTATGTAAGTCTCTAAAAAATCAAACTAGTCTATAATGACAAAAAGCAGATCAGTGGTTGCCTGACAAGAAGGGATGGAAAGGGGGAAGAGTTACAAAACTGTGCAAGGAAATTTTTGCAGGTGATGAAAGTATTCATTATCTTTGTCAAACTTAATTTTTTACAGGTGTGTACATATATTAAAATCTATCAACTTGGAACACTTTTAATATATATCATATATTCTGTGTAATTATACTCCCAAAACTGTCAAACCAAAAGGTAATATTCTTAAAGATTCTATGTACAGTAAGTTCAAAGTAAAGGCTAAGATTTAGTTATTGTTGTTGTTAGGTGCCGTCGAGTCAATATCCGACTCATAGCAACCCTCATAGGGTTTTTAATGGTTGACTGCTTCGGGATTGCCTTGGGAGTGGATTGCCAGGTCCTTCTCCCATTTTTGCGGTGCTGGGAATTGAACTCGGGACCTCAGAGACTGCAGCACAGCGCTCTACCAACTGAGCTAAATCCCAGCCCATTTAGTTATTAGTCCTAAAGTAAAGAAACAGTGCACAACAAACATCATATGATAGTATCGGTATGCTGTACAAAAAATTGAAAAAAGCATAATCTGGATTAGAACTATCTTTTAGTCTTTAAAACAATCTTTCGATGTTTTTAGGCATTAACACCAGACCCTTAGGTAGAAGGAAATGGATACAACATTAACAGCAACTATGCAAGCAGTGAAGATTGAAGGACAGGCTCTGAACTTTATTTGCCTCAGTTTACAAATCTTGGCAAAACAATTTACATCCTATGTGGTCAGGGAGAATACAATTTCTTGCTGGATCTCTTATCCTTAAAGTGGAAATAATATGTACTTCACATGACCTTGACAGACCTGGTAGATCAAAGCACATCCCATAAGAATCTAATGATGGTGATGAGTCATGTTCCCAAGCAGTAGAGCATATTATTTCCCACTAAAAAGAATAAGCTGACTCCTTGAAGAAAGGGCTGATTCTAGATCTGGCATATGAAATACACAAGACAACTCTGGAACATCTTGTCATGCCAGGAAGCAAAGAAGTTTGCAAAGCCTGTTAGAGTTATAAAAAGACACCGAAACTGACTTGTGTTAGTTCCTACTGTCTAAAGATGGTATGGATTTTGGCACAGGATAATAACTTGGTGGATCAAAAAAAAATCCTTTTTTTTTCGTTGTTGTTGTTATCATACTGGGCTTCTGAACCCGGGACTGTGCACATAATTTACAAAAGCTCTGCCACTGAGCTGCACTCCCAACCACTTTTTTGAAATTTTTAAAATTGAGACAGGGTCTTGCTAAATGATGCAGGCTGCCTCCGATCTCAACTGTATGATTCTCCTGCCTCTGCCTCCTAAGTCATTATGATTACAGGCATGAGCCAGCACTTCTGGCTAAAAAAATCAATTTTTAAAACCTATGAATTTTCAACCATACCAATACCAATAATGATAATGGTATTCATTGTTCATCTTTAGAAGATATTAGAAAGCGAGGTCATTATTTCAAAAAACTGGTCAATAAAAGTGAAGAATTGAGCACTTACCAGGCTACTGTTGGTACCACACTGCAATAATTTGGACCACACAACTAAACAGTTAAGGAGGGAAGTTTCTTTTTATAGAGGTATCCCAGATTGTAAAGGGAGAGGAGAGAAAATGGTGAAATTAAGATATCATCATCTATCAACCTCTAATAAGTGAACAGATCTAGAAAGAATCAGCAATAAGTGCCTTGACTACCAACTCACAGGGATCAAAGCAACAAGTGGACATGTTAAACAACCCCATTACACAAATTCTGCAAAGTCCAGCTACAGGAAACTCTCAAATACATGTACCATGTTTCTCTAACAAAACATATCTACTACAATAGGTGAAAATACAATAAAGGACAAGGGGCGAAGGAAGATTTAAAAATTCATATCAGGGCTAGGGATGTAGCTCAGAGCAAGTGCACCTGCTTAGCATACATGAGGCCCTGAGTTCAATCTTTGACATTGCAAAAGAAAAAAAAAAAACCCACATATAAACCTTTCACTATATATGGATCTGAGTCAGAACTTGATTCAAAAAAATGTTTTAAATAATAAGATAATAAGGACTAGATACTTAATGACATGAATGAATTATTGTTATTGATCCTAGAAGTGATGCTGGTATTTTGATTTTGCTAGAAAAATACATCTTTTGGAAATACAGAAATATTTATGAATGAAATGATTTGATGCTTTGGATCTTAATGGAGGAGGCATACAAGAAATAAAATTGGCTGCAAATAGAAAATGGTTATAGGGGAAGATTCAGGGTATAGCAATTCCTCATATTATTCTGTCTCCTTGCGCATGCATTATTCATAGTAAAACTTATCCTCTGCTTAATATAAGACGTTAAAAATGGATTCTTTAAACCGCAACCTCCCCTACAAAGTTATTTTCCTTATAGTATCTTATCTTGGTTACAGGTTTAGTTAGATGAAGATATTTGGACTAAGTAAGCCTTACCTATTACCTATTCGAATTAACACACTGACCAGGACAGTGTAAATCAGAGAAGCAGTTCCCCCTAACTGCATTAAGCTGTACCATGCACTCTAATAGCCTCTGGGCTCTGCAGATGCATCCATGATTCTGCTGTAAACTAGAAAGGTGTAAAGTTCTTATCAGCTAACAATGTAGCATGGCCACATTTGGAAAAGAGCCACAAGTCTGAGTCATTATCAGTGGTGTCATTTTAAGGCACTCAGGAGAATAGCTGAGGAAATGGAGCAGCTCATTTGGCTCTACTTGTATTTCCTCCAGGTCAGATGAAAGGCACCAAAAGTGGAATGTGTTTCTGTGTCCCTGCTAGAGTTTTACTCGATGATCATCACGAGCCCAGACCCATCATCTTTATCCCCCCGCCTTTTTTATTTACCAGCAGTAAATTTATTTATAAAGACTTTTTACCTTGTTTACATTTTCCAGAGCCACCAGAGTTGTCACCCACAGGTGTTTGAGCTTTGTGGAGTCTGAAGTAATAGGAAATGTTTCTTGCAACTTTAAATTCTCTCCCCAGACTCCTAATAAACCTTCTTTACTGATGGTCAGATAACGACTTGAGTTTTTTAAGAAAATTATTTTCTGAATGGTGTCCTTGTGTTTTCCTTGGAGGAATTCAAGTTCCCTCCACTGGGGAACCACTGTTGCCTTTGCTCGTTCATCTTTCTCATACAGGGATAGTAAGATAAATGAAGTCAGCATGTCCCAGTTAATGAGGCCATCTTGTGCTATATCCACTTTGTCAAAGAGCTCCCCATATTCTTCCTTTGTGCCCCAACCAATGATCTCTGTCATCCTCTGCATGAACTCTTCTCTGGTCATACAAATGGTTTTCCTTGGCTCTGGGGACTGGAAATAGGAATAAAGAAGTAAGGCAATAGTGAAAGCATCACGGGCACAGAGCATTATGCTACCCCAGTGTTGGACTTAATCAACAATTCTAAGATGCAAAGAAAAATGTCTTTTACTTTGTATTGGTACCATACTTAAGTGCATTTGAGCTGGGAGACAAATAATTTACAGGGCTAGAAGCTGTATTTTTACTACAAATATCCTTTTAACTGGAAGAGGGAGGCAGAAAAGTATGAGAAGATGTGTTGATGGAAGCAGAGGTGGGAGGCATGTAAGACTATTAGCCAAGGTGTGCATGTGGCCCCTAGAAGATAGAAAAGGTAAGGAAATGATTCTCCCAGAGAAAAGCGCTCAGAGGAAGGCAATACTGACAATACCAAAATTTTAGCCCTGTAAAACCCATTTTGAACTTCTAAACTCCAGAACTGTAAACTAATAAATTTGCATGGTTAAGCCACTAAGTTTGTGATAATTTAAAGCAACTATTGGAAATTAATACTGAGATATATATATATATATATATATATATATATATATATATATATATATATATATATATATATATATATATATATATATATATATATATATATATATATATATATATATATATATATATATATATATAT